>OX183134.1:18093342-18373988 GCA_945261195.1 Cryptosula pallasiana | reverse complement strand
ATTCCAGAACATCGCAATCCAGGTTCGAAAACAGGTAAAAAATCGTTTTCGAAAGCATGAAAATGGCTGAAAAAACGTAGACCCAATTGACGAAAAAATATCAAATTTTGAAAGATGGTGCATTTTGCTAACTTCCTGATTCGACATCATGACACGACGTTAAAAAATCGTTCGGAAGCGGCCATCTTGGATTTTTGTGAAAATCACAGTTTTTAGCATAAAACACCTTCCCGATAGAGAACAAACAGGCCAAAGTGGCTGAAACTTGCAACAAACATGTGCCATAGTGTATCAATGCACCATTTTGAACTTCAAAGCGATCGCACGAAATCGTTTCAAGTTTTTTCATTTTCAACTGTGAAAATCTCAACAGAAACAGCACTTTTCAATGCTTTCCGAGACCAGAATTGAACAACTCAGTGATAAGTAACTTATTAGGCAGCATAGCCCAATGTTTGAACTTTCCAAAAGTAGAGACCTCAAGTTTCTCACAACACCGCCAGCACAGCTATTCCATTTTCAAAAGAGTTCTTCCAAACAGAAAAGTGACCGTAACTCAGGGACGGTTACTCCGATTTGCATAAATTTTGCGTGGTTGCGATCGCAATATAACAGTCTTTCAGATAAACATTCTTCAAGTTTGTGATCTTTGGTGAAAGAGTCAAAGCCCACACGGTTTTCAATGTGTGACAAAAATGTTCGTTATTTACTGTTTTCACCGGGGAAAAATTTTTCTCCTTTAAAACTTTAGCACAAACAGTATTCAGGTGACAAATTGAACAAATCTGAAAAAAACTGAAAATATTCGAAAAGTATTTAGCGATGTCCGAACACAAATTATTTTTTTGTATGTAGGCCATACCACCTTCTTTTTTGTCTAAGGCTGTTTATGAATCCTACTCAACATTGCTAGATGGCTAAATGGTTAACATTGTGACATGCTGTTGACAGGGTTCGGGTTCGATTCCCAGGTAGGGATTTCTTTTTCGCATAAAAGAACTATTGTCAGAAGAGAGGGGCTAAGTTGGCATGAGTATAGGTAATAACGGGAGTGCATGTTGTATTGGCAGTTGTGAAATGTGTGCTTTTCTGGCCATAGCACAAAAAAGCATCTGGGCACTTGAAAAAGCTGCTTTTTGTAAAATTAAAGCTATACCAGAACAATTGACAGTATGGACTAAACTAGATTGTGCATCGACAACATGTCTCTATAGCTCGATGGCAAAGTTTGGCACCTGTTGTTTCAAGAGTCCAGGGACGATTCCCTGTGGTGGAGGTTTTTTTCATGTAAAGTCTTTGCAAGTACAATTTTATTACTAACTATAAGGTTTAAGAATAATGACTGTGTTAATATTGCCCTGTTCCAGTGAGTGGTTGATGGAGTAGTTGGTGGAGTGTGTGATTCAATGCAGCCAGGTCAGGTGTTCAAATCCTTTTGGCATCAATTATAATTTTTTATTCTCTAAAATACTCTTGTTTTTGCTCGCAAACACAAATCAATATCTAGTGTTGAAATTGTTCTTTGTTTCCCAAACAGAGAACAATTTCAACAAAATATTATTTTACGGAGGTCTACTGCGAACTGCTTAATACTGTGACCAGGTTTTCTCGAGAACCGTAATAGATAAAGCTACAAAGTTTTTTGCGACAGGATTGATAGGCATCGGGACAAAAAATAAGTTGGTTTACGAAGTTATAGAACATTCCAGAACATCACAATTTAGGTGCGAAAACAGGCGAATAATCGTTTTTCAAAGCATCAAAGTGACCAAAAAATTGCAGACCAGATGGACGAAAAAATACCAAATTTTGAAAGATGGTGCATTCCGCTAACCTTCTGATTCGACACCATGACACGATGTTGAAAAGTCGTTCGGAGGCGGCCATCTTGGATTTTCAAGAAAAACCCAGTTTCAGCACAAAACAGCTTCCCGTTAGAGAACCAACGGGCCGATTTAGCTGAAACCTGGTACAAAGGTACAATATAGTGTATCGGTGTACCATTTTGGAATTCAGCGCGATAGTGCAAAACCATCTCAAGTTTTTTCATTTTTCATTTTTAAAATCTCAATAAAGACACTACTTTTCATCGCTTTCTCAAACAAGAACGAAACCTGTTGGGAGAAAAGTGAAAATTTTACTTTATAGAACTATGCGGCGTCTTTCAAAAATTTGACGTTCGAAACTCATCGCATGATCGCCAACACAGCTATTTCAATTCGAAAATGCAACCTCAAAATCACTTTATGGCTATGACTCAAGAACCGAAGATCCGATCGCTTTACTTTTTTCGCCAAAGAGGTCCCCTCAAAACAGGCTTTTAGAAAAGAGGTCATTTGTAACCACTTTTCGCTGGCAAAACTTTGATCTCTGCATGAATACTCTGTTGTATGATACATATGAAAAGCAATCCCCTTTTTAATGACAAGTAGGAGAATGCAATGGCCAGTACACTGATGGGCATTCTGGTTAGCGCTTTGGCCTGATGCTTGGAGGGTCTGGGTATGATCCCCGGTTGTGGAGTACCTTTTTTACATGATACATACTTAAACATGTCTTTTCAATGATGACCCTGATGCTTAACATTATTCAGGTGGTTTCAATGTGCATCCTCATAAAAAGTATAATGGTGTAGTTGGTCGTGTGTGTGTCTTAACTGGTTAGGTACTCGGGTTCAAATCCTGTGTGACTTCTTTTTTTGGGGTATTTATTCTCTAAAATACTCTTGTTTTTGCTCGCAAACACAAATCAATATCTAGTTATTATTATTATTCTTTCGCGCAAACCTTGCTGAAGAACGGCGTACTTTTCTCAAGAACCATGATAGATAGAGGTACAATTTTTTTTGCGATGCAATTGGTAGGCATCGGGACAAAAAGTAAGTTAGTTTTTAAAACCACAGAACATTCCAGAACACAGCGATTCAAGCGCAAAAACAGGTGAATAATCGTTTTTCAAAGCGTCAAAATGACCAAAAAAACGCAGACCCGATTGACGAAAAAATATGAAATTTTGAAAGATGGTGCATTTCGCTAACCTCCTGATTCGACATCATGACCCGACGTTAAAAAATCGTTCGGAAGCGGCCATCTTGGAATTATGTGAGAATCTCTGTTTTTAGCATAAAACAGCTTCTCGTTGGAGAACCAACAGGCCGAAGTAGCTGAAATTTGCGACAAACATGCGCCACAGTGTATCGATGTACCATTTTGAACTTCAAAGCGTTCGCACAAAACCGTTTCAAGTTTTTCCATTTTCAAACTTGAAAATCTCAACAGAAACAGCACTTTTCAATGCTTTCCGAGACCAGAATGGAACTAGCCAGCGACAAGTAACTTATTTGGCGGCGTAGCCCAATGCTTGAACTTTCTAAAATTAGAAACTTCAAGTTTCTCGCAATACCGGCGGCACAGCTATTCCATTTTCAAAAGAGGTCTTCCAAATGGAAAAATGACCATAACTCGGGGACGGTTACTCGGATTTGCATAAATTTTGCGTGGTTGCGATCGCATTGTAACCCTCTCTCTGATTAACATTCGTCAATTTTAAGATCTTTGGTGAAAGAGTCAAAGCGCGCACGGTTTTCAATGTGTGACAAATGTGTTCGTTATTTACTGTTTTCACCGCTGAAAAATTTTTCTCCTTCAAAACTTTAGCACAAACAGTATTCAGGTGAGAAAATGAACGATTCTGAATAAAATTGAAAATATTCGACGAATATTTAGCGATGCCCGAACCCAAAATACTTTTTTGTATGTAGGCTACACCACCTTCTTTTTATCTTAAGCTGTTTATGAACCACATACAACATTGCTAGATGGCTAAATGGTCGATGCTGCGACCTGCTGATGACAGGGTTTGGGTTCGATTCCCAGGTGGGGATTTTTTTTTCCGCATGAAAATAACTATTGTCAGAAGAGAGGAGGCAAGTCAGGATGAGTATAAGTAATAACAGGATTGCATGTTGTATTGGCAATTATGAAGCGTGTGTTTGTGTGGCTCTAGCAAAGAAAGCATCAAGGCAGCTTCAAAAGCTGCTTTTTTTGCAAGAAAAAAGCTATGGAAAAACAGCCGTCAGGTTGTACTAAATTGGATTGCACAACAGCAACATGTCTCTATAGCTGGATGGCTGAGGTGGTTGCCTGCTGTGCTAGGGGTCCAGGTACAATTCCCAGTGGTGGAAGCTTTTTTCACGTAAAAAATCTTTGCAAGTACAATTTTACTACTAACCATAATGTTTAAGAATATTCACTGTGTTAATATTGTCATTTTCCAGTGAGTGGTTGATGGAGTAGTTGGTGGAGTGTGTGATTCAATGCAGCCAGGTCAGGTGTTCAAATCCACTTGGCATCAATTTTAATTTTTTATTCTCTAAAATACTCTTGTCTTCACTCGTGAATACAATTTCATCTAGTGTTGAAATTGTTCTTTGTTTCCCAAACAGAGAACAATTTCAACAAAATATTATTTTACGGAGGTGTAGTGCGAACTGGTTCGTACTCGGTTAACTTTTTCTCTAGAACCGTTAGAGATAGAGCTACAAAGTTTTTTGCGACACAATCGTGAGGCATCGGGCCAAAAAATAAGTTAGTTATGAATTTACACAACATTCCAGAACATCGCAATCCAGGTGCGAAAACAGGTAAAAAATCGTTTTCGAAATCATCAAATTGGCAGAGAAAACGTAGACCCGATTGACGAAAAAATATGAAATTTTGAAAGATGGTGCATTTTGCTAACTTTCTGATTCGACATCATGACACGACATTAAAAAATCGTTCGGAAGCGGCCATCTTGGATTTTTGTGAAAATCACAGTTTTTAGCATAAAACAGCTTCCCGTTAAAGAACCAACAAGCCGAATTAGCTGAAATTTGCAACAAACATGTGCCATAGTGTATCGATGTACCAATTTGAACTTCAAAGCGATCGCACAAAGCTGTTTCAAGTTTTTACATTTTCAAACTTGAAAATCTAAACGAAAACAGCACTTTTCAACGCTTTCCGAGACCAGAATGGAACTAGTCAGCGACAAGTAACTTATTAGGCAGCATAGCCCAATTCTTGAAATTTCTAAAAGTAGAGGTTACAAGTTTCTCGCAATAGCGCCAACACAGCTATTCCATTTTCAAAAGAGGTCTTCGGAACGGAAAAATGACTATAACTTGGGGGCCGTTTCTCCGATTTGCATAAATTTTGCGTGGTTGCGATCGTATTGTAACCCTCTCTCAGATTAACACCCGTCACTTTTTAGATCTTGGATGAAAGAGTCAAAGCGCGCACGGTTTTCAATGTGTGACAAAAGTTTTCGTTATTTACTGTTTTCACCGAGGAAAAATTTTTCTCCTCCAAAACTTTAGCACAAACAGTATTCAGGTGACAAATTGAACAAATCTGAAAAAAATTGAAAATATTCGATAAGTATTTAGCGATGCCCGAACTCAAAATACTTTTTTGTATGTAGGCTATACCACCTTCTTTTTTTATCTTATGCTGTTTATGGATAACATTCAACATTGCTAGATGGCTAAATGGTTAACATTGTGACCTGCTGTTGACAGTATTCGGGTTCGATTCCCAGGTAGGGATTTCTTTTTCGCATAAAAATTCTATTGTCAGAAGAGAGGGGTCAAATCAGCATGAGTATATGTAGTAGCGGGCATGCAGGTTGTATTGGCAGTTGTGAAATGTGTGCTTGTCTGGCCATAGCACAAAAAAGGTATCTGGGCACTTGAAAAAGCTGCTTTTTTGTAAAAATAAAGCTATCGCAGAACAATTGTCAGTTTGTACTAAACTAGATTGTGCATCAATAACATGTCTCTATAGCTTGATGGCTAATAGTGGCACCTGTTGTTTCAAGAGTCCAGGTTCGATTCCCAGTGGTGGAAGTTTTTGTCACGTAAAAAGTCTTTGCAAGTACAATTTTACTACTAACTATAATGTTTAAGAATATTGACTGTGGTAATTTTTGTCTTTTTCCATTGAGTGGTCGATGGAGTAGTTGGTTGAGTGTATGTTTCTACTACATAGGTGTGTCGGTTCAGTTCCCATGTAAAGGTTTAGTTTTATTGATTGTCTAAAATACTCTTGTCTTCACTCGTGAATACAATTTCATCTAGTTAGTATTTTAGAGAATCTAAAATACTATTGTTCTTCCTTCTTTTTTTTTTCTTATTCTTATTATTATTCTTTCGCGCAAACGTTGCCGAACTCGGTCGAGTTTTTCTCAAAAACCGTTACAGATAGAGCTACAAAGTTTTTTGCGACAGGATTGTGAGGCATTGGGCCAAAAAGTAAGTTAGTTATGAAAGTACAGAACATTCCAGAACATCACAATCCAGGTGCGAAAACAGGTAAAAAATCGTTTTCGAAAGCATCAAATTGGCAGAGAAAACGTAGACCCGATTGACGAAAAAATACGACATTTTGAAAGATAGTGCATTTTGCTAACCTTCTGATTCGACATCATGACACGACGTTGAAAAATTGATCGGAAGCGGCCATCTTGGATTTTTGTGAAAATCACCTTTATCAGCATAAAACAGCTTTCCGTTGGAGAACCAACAGGCCGAAGTAGCTGAAATTTGCAACAAACATGTGCCATAGTGTATCAATGTACCATTTTGAACTTCAAAGCGATTGCGCGAAACTGTTTCAAGTTTTTTCATTTTTCATTTGAAAAATCTCAATAAAAACAGCCTTTTTCAATGCTTTCCGAGACCGAAATGGAACAAGTCAGCAAAAAGTAAAATAACTGGCCACATAGCCCCATGCCTGAACTTTCAAAAATTGGAGACCGGAAGCTTCTTGCAATACCGCCAACACAGCTTTTCCATTTTCAAAAAGGTTCTTCGAAACCAAAAAATGACTATAACTTGGGGAGGGTTACTGCGATTTGCATAAATTTTGCATGGTTGTGATCGCATTGTAACCCTCTCTCAGATTAACACCCGTCAATTTTCGGATCTTGGGTGAAAGAGTCAAAGCGCGCACGGTTTTCAATGTGTGACAAAAAAGTTCGTTGTTTACTGTTTTCACCGCGGAAGAATTTTTCTCCTATCAAACTTTAGCACAAACAGTATTCAGGTGACAAATTGAACAAATCTGAAAAAAAATTGAAAATATTCGATAAGTATTTAGCGATGTCCGAACCCAAAATATTTTTTTGTATGTAGGCCATACCACCTTCTTTTTTATCTTAGGCTGTTTATGAAACACATCCAACATTGCTAAATGGCTAAATGGTTAACATTGTGACCAGCTGTTGACAGGGTTCGGGTTCGATTCCCAGGTAGGGGATTCTTTTTAGCATAAAAAAACTATTGTCAGAACAGACGGGCCAAGTTAGCATGAGTATATATTGTAACGGGAGTGCATGTTGTATTGGCAGTTGTGAAATGTGTGCTTGTCTGGCCATAGCACAAAAAAGCATCTGGGCACTTGAAAAAGCTGCTTTTTTTGTAAAAATAAAGCTATCGCCGAACAATTGTCAGTTTGTATTAAACTAGATTGCGCATCAACCACATGTCTCTATAGCTCGATGGCTAAGTTCCGTACCTGTTGTTTCAAGAGTCCAGGTACGATTCCCAGTGGTGGAACTTCTTTTCATATAAAAAGTCTTTGCAAGTACAACTTTACTGCCAAGTATAAGGATTGGGAATAATGACGGTGTTACAATTTTGCTTTTCCAGTTAGAAGTTGATGGAGTAGTTGGTGGAGTGTGAGATTTATCGCGTTCCGTACGGATGTTCAATTCTCACTTATGAACACCATTTTTTTTTTAAATTTATTCTCTAAAATACTCTTGTTTTTGCTCGCAAACACAAATCAATATCTAGTTAGTATTTTAGAGAATCTAAAATACTATTGTTATTGCTGTTTTTATTATTATTATTATTATTTATTATTCTTATTCTTTCGCGCAAATCTTGCCAATTTGTAATCAGTTTTTCTCAAGAACCGTTATAGATAGAGCTACAGAGTTTTTTGCGACATGGCCGTGAGGCATCGGGCCAAAAAATGAGTTAGTTATGAGGCTACAGAACATTCTGGATTGTCGCAATTTGAGTGCGAAAACGGACGAACAATTGTTTTTCCAAGCATCAAAGTGGCTGATAAAACAAAGACTAGTTGGTGAAAAAATACGAAATTTTGAAAGATGGTGCATTTTGCTAACATTCTGATTCGACACCATGACACGATGTTAAAAAGTCGTTCGGAAGCGGCCATCTTGGATTTTTGTGAAAATCACAGTTTTTAGCATAAAACAGCTTCCCGTTAGAGAACCAACTGGCCGAAGCAGCTGAAGTTTGGAACAAACATGTGCCATAGTGTATCGATGTACCATTTTGAACTTCAAAGTGATCGCACAAAACCGTTTCAAGTTTTTCCATTTTCAAATTTGAAAATATCAACAGAAAGAGCACTTTTCAATGCTTTCCGAGACCAGAATGAAACAACTCAGCGACAAGTAACATATCAGGCAGCATAACCCAATGCTTGAACTTTCCAAAAGTACAGACCACAAGTTTCTCGCAATACCGCCAGCACAGCTATTCCATTTTCAAAAGAGGTCTTCCAAACGGGAAAACGACCGTAACTCGAGAACGGTTACTCCGATTTGCATAAACTTTGCGTGGTTGCGATCTCATTATAATCGTCTTTCAGATTGACACCGGTCAAACTTGTGATCTCTGGTAAAAGAGTCAAAGCCCACACGGTTTTCAATGTGTGACGAAAGTGTTCGTTATTTACTGTATTCACCGCGGAAAAATTTTTCTCCCCCAAAACTTTAGCACAAACTGTATTCAGGTGACAAATTGAACAAATCTGAAAAAAATTGAAAATATTCGATAAGTATTTAGCGATGTCCGAAACCAAAATAGTTTTTTGTATGTAGGCCATCCCACCTTCTTTTTTATCTTAATCTGTTTATGAACCACTTTCAACATTGCTAGATGGCTTAATGGTTAACATTGTGACCTGCTGTTGACAGGGTTCGGGTTCGATTCCCAGGTAGGGATTTCTTTTTCGCAAAAAAAAATATTGTCAGAAGAGAGGAGCCAAGTTAGCATGAGTATATGTAGTAACTGGAGTGCATGTTGCATTGACAGTTGTGAAATGTGTGCTTGTCTGGCCATAGCACAAAAAAGCATCTGGTCACTTGAAAAAGCTGCTTTTTTGTAAACATAAAGCTATCGCAGAACAATTGTCAGTTTGTACTAAACTAGATTGTGCATCAACAACATGTCTCTATAGCTTGATGGGTAAGTTTGGCACTTGTTGTTTCAAGAGTCTGGGTACGATACCCAGTGGTGGAAGTTTTTTTCACGTAAAACGTCTTTGCAAGTACAATTTTGCTATGTTTAAGAATATTGGCTGTGTTAATATTGACCTTTTCCAGTGAGTGGTTGATGGAGTAGTTGGTGGAGTGGGTGACTCAATGCAGCCAGGTCAGGTGTTCAATTCTCACCTATGATTATCATTGATTCTCTAAAATACTCTTGTTTTTGCTCGCAAACACAAATCAATATCTAGTGTTGAAATTGTTCTTTGTTTCCCAAACAAAGAACAATTTCAACAAAATATTATTTTACGGAGGTCTACTGCGAACTGCCTAATACTCTGACCAGGTTTTCTACCAAACCGTAATAGATAAAGCTACGAAGTTTTTTGCGACAGGATTGATAGGCATCGGGACAAAAAATAAGTTGGTTTACGAAGTTATGGATCATTCCAGAACATCACAATTCAAGTTCGAAAACAGGTAACAAATCGTTTTCGAAAGCATCAAAGTGGCTGAAAAAACGTGGACCCGATTGGCGGAAAAATATCAAATTTTGAAAGATGGTGCATTTTGCTAACTTTCTGATTTGACATCATGACACGACATTAAAAAATCGTTCGGAAGTGGCCATCTTGGATTTTTGTGAAAATCACAGTTTTTAGCATAAAACAGCTTCCCGTTAAAGAACCAACGGGCCGAATTAACTGAAATTTGCAACAAACGTGTGCCATAGTGTATCGATGTACCATTTTGAACTTCAAAGCGATCGCACAAAACCATTTCAAGTTTTTACATTTTCAAACTTGAAAATCTAAACAGAAACAGCACTTTTCAACGCTTTCCGAGACCAGAATGGAACTAGTCAGCGACAAGTAACTTATGAGGCAGCATAGCCCAATGCTTGAACTTTTTAAAATCAGAGACTTCAAGTTTCTCGCAATACTGGCGGCACAGCTATTCCACTTTCAAAAGAGGTCTTCCAAATGGAAAAATGACCATAACTCGGGGACGGTTACTCCGATTTGCATAAATTTTGCATGGTTGCGATCGGATTGTAACCGTCTTTCAGATGAACATCCGTCAATTTTCTAATCTTCAATGAAAGAGGCAAAGCTCACACGGTTTTCAATGTGTGACGAAAGTGTTCGTTATTCACTGTTTTCACCGCGGAAAAATTTTTCTCCTTTAAAACTTTAGCACAAACAGTATTCAGGTGACAATTGAACAAATCTGAAAAAAATTGAAAATATTCGATAAGTATTTAGCGATGCCCGAACCCAAAATATTTTTTTGTATGTAGGTTACACCACCTTTTTTTTTATTTTAGGCTGTTTATGTACCGCATCCAACATTGCTAGATGGCTAAATGGTCGATGCTGCGACATGCTGTTGACAGGGTTTGGGTTCGACTCCCAGGTAGGGATTTCTTTTCACGTAAAAAAACTATTGTCAGAACAAAGGGGCCAAGTTAGCATGAGTGTACGTAGTAATGGGAGTGCATGTCGTATTGGCAGTTGTGAAACGTGTGCTTGTCTGGCCCTAGCACAAAAAAGCATCCAGGCACTTGCAAAAGCTGCTTTTTTTTAAAAATAAAGCTATCGCAGAACAATTGTCTGTTTGTACTAAACTAGATTGTGTATCACCAACATGTCTCTATAGCTCGATGGCTAAGTGTGGCACCTGTTGGTTCAAGAGTCCAGGTACGATTCCCTGTGGTGGAAGTTTTTGTCACGTAAAACGTCTTTGCAAGTACAATTTTACTATTAACTATAATGTTTAAGAATATTGGCTGTGTTAACATTTGCCTTTTCCAGTGAGTGGTTGATGGAGTAGTTGGTGGAGTGTGTGATTCAATGCAGCTAGGTCAGGTGTTCAAATTCATTTGACATCAAATTTAATTTTTTTATTCTCTAAAATACTCTTGTCTTCACTCGTGAATACAATTTCATCTAGTTAGTATTTTAGAGAATCTAAAATACTATTGTTCTTCCTTCTTTTTTTTTCTTCTTATTATTATTCTTATTCTTATTATTTTACGCAAACCTTAGCAAAGAGAAGCCACTTTTTCTCCAGAACCGTAATAGATAGAGCTACACTTTTTTTTGCGACGCGATTGATAGACATCGGGAATTAAAGTAAGTTGGTTTTCGAAGTAAAAGAACATTCCAGAAGATCACAATTTAGGTGCGAAAACAGACAAAAAATCGTTTTTCAAAGCATCAAAGTGACCAAAAAGACGCAGACACGATTGACGAAAAAATGCGAAATTTTGAAAGATGGTGCACTTTGTTTACCTTCTGATTCGACATCATGACACGTCGTTAAAAAATTGTTCGGAAGCGGCCATCTTGGATTTTTGTGAAAATCACAGTTTTTAGCATAAAACAGCTTCCCGTTAGAGAACCAACTGGCCGAAGTAGCTGAAGTTTGGAACAAACATGTGCCATAGAGTATCGATGTACCATTTTGAACTTCAAAGCGATCGCACAAAACCGTTTCAAGTTTTTCCATTTTCAAATTTGAAAATCTAAACAGAAACAGCAATTTTCAATGCTTTCCGAAACCAGAATGGAACTAATCAGCGACAAGTAATTTATAAGGCAGCATAGCCCAATGCTTGAACTTTCTAAAATCAGTAACTTCAAGTGTCTCGCAATACCGGCGGCACAGCTATTCCATTTTCAGAAGAGGTCTTCCAAATGGAAAAATGACCATAACTCGGGGACGGTTACTCCGATTTGCATAAATTTTGCATGGTTGCGATCGCATTGTAACCGTCTTTCAGATGAACATCCGTCAATTTTCTAATCTTTGGTGAAAGAGTCAAAGCCCACACGGCTTTCAATGTGTGACAAAAATGTTCGTTGTTTACCGTTTTCACCGCAGAAAAATTTTTCTCCTCCAAAACTTCAGCGCAAACAGTATTCAGGTGACAAATTGAACAAATCTGAAAAAATTTGAAAATATTCGATAAGTGTTTAGCGATGTCCGAAACCAAAATAGTTTTTTGTATGTAGGCCATACTACTATTTTTTTTATCTCTAGCTGTTTATGAACCATATGCAATATTGCTAGATGGCTAAATGGTTAACGTTGTGACCTGCTGTTGACAGGGTTCAGGTTCACTTCCCAGGTAGGGAATTCTTTTTCGCATAAAAATAAATATTGTCAGAAGGGAGGTGCCAAATTAGCATGAGTATATGTAGTAGCGGGCACGCAGGTTGTATTGGCAGTTGTGAAATGTGTGCTTGTCTGGCCCTAGCACAAAAAAGCATTTAGGCACTTGAAAAAGCTGTTTTTTTGCAAAAATAAAGCTATCGCAGAACAATTGTCACCTTGTACTAAATTACATTGTGCATTAACAACATGTCTCTATAGCTCGATGGCTAAGTGTGGCACCTGTTGTTTCAAGAGTCCAGGTACGATTCCTAGTGGTGGAAGTTTTTGTCACGTAAAAAGTCTTTGCAAGTACAATTTTACTACTAACTATAATGTTTAAGAATATTGATTGTGTTAATGCTGTCATTTATCAGTGAGTGGTTGATGGAGTTGTTGGTGGAGTGTGTGACTCAATGCAGCCAGGTCAGGTGTTCAATTCTCGCTTATGAGTATCATTTTTTAACATTGATTCTCTAAAATACTCTTGTTTTTGCTCGCAAACACAAATCAATATCTAGTATTGAAATTGTTCTTTGTTTCCCAAACAGAGAACAATTTCAACAAAATATTATTTTACGGAGGTCTACTACGAACTGGTTAGTACTGTGACCACTTTTTCTCAAGAACTGTGATAGATAAGGCTACAATTTTTTTTGCTACGCAATTGATAGGCGTCGGGACAAAAAATAAGTTTGTTTACAAGGTGTCAGAATCTTCCAGAACATCACAATTTGGGTGCGAAGTCGGGTAAAAAGTTGTTTTCAAAAGCATCAAAGTGACCAAAAAAACGGAGAGCCAATTGACAAAAATTACGAAATTTTAAAAGATGGTGAATTTTGCTCATCTTCTGTTTCGACATTATGACACGTCAATAAAAAACTGTTCGGAAGCGGCCATCTTGGATTTTCACAAAAACCCGTTTTCAACATAAAACAGCTTCCAGTTAGAGAACCAACATGGCGATTTACCTGAAACTTAGTGCGAAGGTGTAAAAGAGTATATTGATGTACCATTTTGGAATTCAATGTGATCGGGCAAAACCATCTCAAGTTTTTACATTTTTCATTTTTAAAATCTCAATCAAAACACCAATTTTCATTGCTTTGCCGTTCAAAGATGAAACGGGTTAAAAAAAATTTTCAAGTTTGAGCTAATAGACCTATGCGTTTTGTTTTGAAAATTTGACATTTCAAAGTCATCACATGATCGCAAACACAGCTATTTTATTTCGAAAATGGGACCTCAAAATCAAATTATGGCTTTAACTCAAGAACCAAAAATCCGATCACTTTACTTTTTTCGCCAAAGAGTTCCCCTCAAAACAGGCTTTTAGAAAAGTATTCATTTAATACCACTCTTTGCTGGCAAAAACCTCGATCTCTGCATGAATAATCTAACTGTCGTATGATACATATGAAAAGCAAGCCCCTTTCTATTGACAAGTAGCACAATACAATTGTCAAGTACGCTTATGGGCATTCTGGTTAGCACTTTGACCTGTTGCTTGTAGGGTCTGGGTACGATCCCTGGTTGTGGAGTACTTTTTTTACTTGATACATATTTCAACATATCTTTTCAATGATGATCCTGATGCTTAACTTTATTCAGGTGGTTTCAATGTACTTCGCCGTAGAAAGTGTAATGGTGTAGTTGGTTGTGTGTGTGTCTTAATTAGTTAGGTACTGGGGTTCAAATCCCGTGTGACTTCTTTCTTTTGGGTATTTATTCTCTAAAATACTCTTGTCTTCACTCGTGAATACAATTTGATCTAGTGTTGAAATTGTTCTTTGTTACCCAAACAGAGAACAATTTCAACAAAATATTATTTTACGGAGGTCTACTGCGAACTGCTTAATACTGTGACCAGGTTTCCTCGAGAACCGTAATAGATAAAGCTACAAAGTTTTTTGCGGCAGGATTGATAGTTATCGGGACAAAAAATAAGTTGGTTTACAAAGTTATAGAACATTCTAGAACATCACAATTCAAGTGCGAAAACAGGTAACAAATCGTTTTTAAAAGCATCAAAGTGGCTGAAAAAACGTAGACCCGATTGCCGAAAAAATACCAAATTTTGAAAGATTGTGCATTTTGCTAACTTTCTGATTCGACATCATGACACGACATTAAAAAATCGTTCGGAAGCGGCCATCTTGGATTTTTGTGAAAATCACAGTTTTTAGCATAAAACAGCTTCCCGTTAAAGAACCAACAGGCCGAATTAGCTGAAATTTGCAACAAACATGTGCCATAGTGTATCGATGTACCATTTTGAACTTCAAATCGATCGCACAAAACCGTTTCAAGTTTTTCCATTTTCAAATTGGAAAATCTCAACAGAAAGAGCACTTTTCAATGCTTTCCGAGACCAGAATGAAACAACTCAGCGACAAGTAACTTATTAGGCAGCATAGCCCAATGCTTGAACTTTCCAAAAGTACAGACCACAAGTTTCTCGCAATACCGCCAGCACAGCTATTCCATTTTCAAAAGAGGTCTTCCAAACGGAAAAACGACCGTAACTCGAGAACGGTTACTCCGATTTGCATAAACTTTGGGTGGTTGCGATCGCATTATAACAGTCTTTCAGATTGACACCGGTCAAACTTGTGATCTTTGATGAAAGAGTCAAAGCCCACACGGTTTTCAATGTGTGACGAAAGTGTTCGTTATTTACTGTTTTCACCGCGGAAAAATTTTTCTCCCCCAAAACTTTAGCACAAATGGTATTCAGGTGACAAATTTGACAAATCTGAAAAAAATTGAAAATATTCGATAAGTATTTAGCGATGTCCGAAACCAAAATAGTTTTTTGTATGTAGGCCATCCCACCTTCTTTTTTATCTTAATCTGTTTATGAACCACATTCAACATTGCTAGATGGCTTAATGGTTAACATTGTGACCTGCTGTTGACAGGATTCGGGTTCGATTCCCAGGTAGGGATTTCTTTTTCGCATAAAAAAAATATTGTCAGAAGAGAGGAGCCAAGTTAGCATGAGTATATGTAGTAACGGGAGTGCATGTTGCATTGGCAGTTGTGAAATGTGTGCTTGTCTGGCCATAGCACAAAAAAGCATCTGGTCACTAGAAAAAGCTGCTTTTTGTAAACATAAAGCTATCGCAGAACAATTGTCAGATTGTACTAAACTAGATTGTGCATCAACAACATGTCTCTATAGCTTGATGGGTAAACTTGGCACTTGTTGTTTTAAGAGTCCGGGTACGATACCCAGTGGTGGAAGTTTTTTTCACTTAAAACGTCTGTGCAAGTACAATTTTACTACCAACTATAATGTTTAAGAATATTGGCTGTGTTAATATTGACCTTTTCCAGTGAGTGGTTGATAGAGTAGTTGGTGGAGTGGGTGACTCTCTAAAATACTCTTGTTTTTGCTCGCAAACACAAATCAATATCTAGTTAGTATTTTAGAGAATCTAAAATACTATTGTTCTGCCTGGTTTTATTATTATTATTATTATTTTTCTTCTTTCGCGCAAACCTTGCCGAACTCGGTCAAGATTTTCTCAAGAACCGTTAGAGATAGAGCTACAATTTTTGCTGCGACCCGATCGATAGGCATTGGGACAAAAAGTAAGTTGGTTTGAAAATTACAGAACATTCCAGAACAGCGCAATTCAAGTGCGAAAACAGGTAAAAATTTGTTTTTAAAGTCATCAAAAAGGCCGAAAAAACGTAGACCCAATTGACGAAAAAATACCAAATTTTGAAAGATGGTGCATTTCGCTAACTTTCTGATTCGACATCATGACACGGCGCTAAAAAATTGTTCGGAAGCGGCCATCTTGGATTTTTGTGAAAATCACAGTTTTTAACATAAAACAGCTTCCCGTTAGAGAACCAACAGGCCGAAGTAGCTGAAACTCGCAACAAACATGTGCCATAGTGTATCGATGTACCATTTTGAACTTCAAAGCGATCGCACAAGACCGTTTCAAGTTTTTCCATTTTCAAATTTGAAAATCTAAACAGAAACAGCACTTTTCAATGCTTTCCGAGACCAGAATGGAACTAGTCAGCGACAAGTAATTTATGAGGCAGCATAGCCCAATGCTTGAACTTTCTAAAAGTAGAGACTAAAAGTTTCTCGCAAAATCGCCAAAACAGCTATCCCATTTTCAAAAGAGGTCTTCCAAACGGAAAAATGACCATAACTCGGGGACGGTTACTCCGATTTGCATAAATTTTGCATGGTTGCGATCGCATTGTAACCCTCTCTCAGATTAACAGCCGTCACTTTTCAGATCTTTGGTGAAAGAGTCAAAGCGCGCACGGTTTTCAATGTGTGACAAAAGTGTTCGTTATTTACTGTTTTCACAGCGGAAAAATTTTTCTCCTTCAAAACTTTAGCACAAACAGTATTCAGGTGACAAAATGAACAATTCTGAATAAAATTGAAAATATTCGATAAGTATTTAGCGATGCCCGAACCCAAAATATTCTTTGTATGTAGGCCATACCACCTTCTTTTTTTATTTTAGGCTGTTTATGAATATCATTCAGCATTGCTAGCTGGCTAAATGGTTAACATTGTGACCCGCTGTTGACAGGTTTCGGGTTCGATTCCCAGGTAGGGATTTCTTTTTCGCATAAAAAACTATTGTCAGAACAGAGGGGCAAAGTTAGCATGAGTATATGTTGTAACAGGAGTGCATGTTGTATTGACAGTGAAGCATGTGAAGCAAGCACAAGAAAGCAACCAAGCACTTGAAAAGGCTGTTTTTTGCAAAAAAGTAAAGCTATTGCAAAACAGTTGTCAGTATGTACTAAATTAGATTGTGCCCCTGCAACATATCTTTCTAGCTCAGTGGCTAAAGTTGTCACCTGCTGCTCCAAGGTTCCAGGTACGATTTCCAGAGGTGGAAATTTTTTTCATGTAACAAGTCTTTGCAAGTACAACTTTCTGCTAAATGTAAAGTTTAGGAATAATGAGGGTATCAAAAATGTGCTGTTTCAGTGAAACGATGATGGAGTAGTTGGTGGTGTGTGTGATTTAACGCGGTCAGTACAGGTTTTCAATTATCACTAATGATTATCTTTTTTAACATTCATTCTCTAAAATACTCTTGTCTTCACTCGTGAATACAATTTCATCTAGTGTTGAAATTGTTCTTTGTTTCCCAAACAAAGAACAATTTCAACAAAATATTATTTTACGGAGGTCTACTGCGAACTGCCTAATACTGTGACCAGGTTTTCTACCAAACCGTAATAGATAAAGCTACGAAGTTTTTTGCGACAGGATTGATAGGCATCGGCACAAAAAATAAGTTGGTTTACGAAGTTATGGATCATTCCAGAACATCACAATTCAAGCGCGAAAACAGGTAACAATTCGTTTTCGAAAGCATCAAAGTGGCTGAAAAAACGTGGACCCGATTGGCGGAAAAATATCAAATTTTGAAAGATGGTGCATTTTGCTAACTCTCTGATTCGACATCATGACACGACGTTAAAAAATCGTTCGGAAACGGCCATCTTGGATTTTTGTGAAAATCACAGTTTTTAGCATAAAACAGCTTCCCGTTAAAGAACCAACAGGCCGAATTAGCTGAAATTTGCAACAAACATGTGCCATAGTGTATCGATGTACCAATTTGAACTTCAAAGCGATCGCACAAAACCGTTTCAAGTTTTCACATTTTCAAACTTGAAAATCTAAACAGAAACAACACTTTTCAACGCTTTCCGAGACCAGAATGGAACTAGTCAGCGACAAGTAACTTATGAGGCAGCATAGCCCAATGTTTGAACTTTCTAAAAGTAGAGACTACAAGTTTCTCGCAATACCGCCAACACAGCTATCCCATTTTCAAAAGAGGTCTTCCAAACGGAAAAATGAACATAACTCAAAGACACTTACTCCGATTTGCATAAATTTTGCATGGTTGTGATCGCATTGTAACCCTCTCTCAGATTAACACCCGTCACTTTCCAGATCTTAGGTGAGAGAGTCAAAGCGCGCACGGTTTTCAATGTTTGACAAAAATGTTCGTTATTTACTGTTTTCACCGCGGAAAAATTTTTCTCCTTCAAAACTTTAGCACAAACAGTATTCAGGTGACAAAATGAACAATTCTGATTAAAATTGAAAATATTCGACGAGTACTTAGCGATGCCCGAATCCAAAATACTTTTTTGTATGTAGGCTACACCACCTTCTTTTTATCTTAAGCTGTTTATGAACCACGTTCAACATTGCTAGATGGCTAAATGGTTAATGCTGCGACCTCCTGTTGACAGGGTTCGGGTTCGATTCCCAGGTAGGGATTTCTTTTTCGCATAAAAAAAAATTGTCAGAAGAGAGGAGCCAAGTTAGCATGAGTATATGTAGTAACGGGAGTGCATGTTGCATTGGCAGTTGTGAAATGTGTGCTTGTCTGGCCATAGCACAAAAAAGCATCTGGTCACTAGAAAAAGCTGCTCTTTTGTAAACATAAAGCTATCGCAGAACAATTGTCAGTTTGTACTAAACTAGATTGTGCATCAACAACATGTCTCTATAGCTTGATGGGTAAGTTTGGCATTTGTTGTTTCAAGAGTCCGGGTACGATACCCAGTGGTGGAAGTTTTTTTCACGTAAAACGTCTTTGCAAGTACAATTTTACTACCAACTATAATGTTTAAGAATATTGGCTGAGTTAATATTGACCTTTTCCAGTGAGTGGTTGATGGAGTAGTTGGTGGAGTGGGTGACTCAATGCAGCCAGGTCAGGTGTTCAATTCTCACCTATGATTATCATTGATTCTCTAAAATACTCTTGTTTTTGCTCGCAAACACAAATCAATATCTAGTGTTGAAATTGTTCTTTGTTTCCCAAACAGAGAACAATTTCAACAAAATATTATTTTACGGAGGTCTACAGCGAACTGCATAATACTGTGACCAGGTTTTCTTGAGAACCGTAATAGATAAAGCTACAGAGTTTTTTGCGACAGGATTGATAGGCATCGGGACAAAAAATAAGTTGGTTTACGAAGTTGTAGTACATTCCAGAACATCGCAATTCAAGTGCGAAAACAGATGAATAATCGTTTTTCAAAGCATCAAATTGGCTGAAAAAACGTAGACCCGATTGGCGAAAAAATATCAAATTTTGAAAGATGGTGCATTTCGCTCATCTTCTGATTCTACATCATGACACGTCAATAAAAAAACTTTCGGAAGCGGCCATCTTGGATTTTTGTGAAAATCGCAGTTTTTAGCATAAAACAGCTTCCCGATAAAGAACCAATAGGCCGAATTAGCTGAAATTTGCAACAAACATGTGCCATAGTGTATCGATGTACCATTTTGAACTTCAAAGCGATCGCACAAAACCGTTTCAAGTTTTTACATTTTCAAACTTGAAAATCTAAACAGAAACAGCACTTTTCAACGCTTTCCGAGACCAAAAATGAGCTAGTGAGCGACAAGTAACTTATGAGGCAGCATAGCCCAATGCTTGAACTTTCTAAAAGTAGAGACTAAAAGTTGGTCGCAAAATCGCCAAAACAGCTATCCCATTTTCAAAAGAGGTCTTCCAAACGGAAAAATGACCATAACTCAAAGACGGTTACTCCGATTTGCATAAATTTTGCATGGTTGCGATCGCATTGTAACCCTCTCTCATATTTACTCCCGTCACTTCTCAGATCTTGGGTGAAAGAGTCAAAGCGCGCACGGTTTTCAATGTGTGACAAAAATGATCGTTGTTTACCGTTTTCACCGCGGAAAAATTTTTCTCCTCCAAAAATTCAGCGCAAACAGTATTCAGGTGACAAATTGAACAAATCTGAAAAAAATTGAAAATATTCGGTAAGTATTTAGCGATGTCCGAAACCAAAATAGTTTTTTGTAAGTAGGCCATACTACTATTTTTTTTATCTTTAGCTGTTTATGAACCACATTCAACATTGCTAGATGGCTAAATGGCTAACGTTGTGACCTGCTGTTGACAGGGTTCAGGTTCAATTCCCAGGTAGGGAATTGTTTTTCGCATAAAAATAAATATTGTCAGAAGGGAGGTGCCAAGTGTGCATAAGTATAATGTAGTAACAGGAGTGCATGTTGTATTCGCAGTTGTGAAATGTGTGTTTGTCTGGCCCTAGCACAAAAAAGCATCTGGGCACTTGAAAAAGCTGTTTTTTGTAAAAATAAAGACATCGCAGAAGAATTGTCAGTTTGTACTAAATTAGATGGTGCCTCAACAACATATCTCTATAGCTCGATGGCTAAGTTTGACACCTGTTGTTTTAAGAGTCCAGGTACGCTTCCCGGTGGTGGAACTTTTTCTCACGTCAAAAGTCTTTGCAAGTACAATTTTACTACTAACTATAATGTTTAAGAATATTGACTGTGTTAATAATGTCCTTTTCCAGTGAGTGGTTTATGGAGTAGTTGGTTCAGTGTGTGTCTTTACTACATAGGTGTTTTGGTTCAGTTCCCATGAAGAATTTTATTTTTATTGATTCTCTAAAATACTCTTGTCTTCACTCGTGAATACAATTTCATCTAGTTAGTATTTTAGAGAATCTAAAATACTATTGTTCTTGCTGTTTTTATTATTATTTTTTTTGTTTTTCTTCTTTCGCGGTGAACTCGATCGCACTCTTGCCACATTTTCTCAAGAACCGTAATAGATAGAGCTACATAGTTTTTTGCGAAAAAATCAGTAGGCATCGGGACAAAAAATAAGTTGGTTTACAAGGTGACAGAATCTTCCGGAACATCGCAAATCCGGTGCGAAATTGGGTAAAAAGCCGTTTTCAAAAGCATCACAGTGACCAAAAAAACAGAGACCCGATTGACGAAAAATTATGAAATTTTGAAAGATGGTGCATTTCGCTCATTTTCTGATTCGACATCATGACCCGTCAATAAAAAATTGTTCGGAAGCAGCCATCTTAGATTTTTGTGAAAATCACAGTTTTTAGCATAAAACAGTTTCCCATTAGAGAACCAACAGGCCGAAGTAGCTGAAATTTGCAACAAACATGTGCCATAGTGTATCGATGTACCATTTTGAACTTCAAAGCGATCGCACAAAACCGTTTCAAGTTTTTACATTTTCAAATTTGAAAATCTAAACAGAAACAGCACTTTTCAATGCTTTCCGAGACCAGAATGGAACTAGTCAGCGACAAGTAACTTCTTAGGCAGCATAGCCCAATGCTTGAACTTTCTAAAGTTGGAGACTTCAAGTTTCTCGCAATATCGGCGGCACAGCTAGTCCATTTTTAAAAGAGGTCTTCCAAACGGAAAAATGACCATAACTCGGGGACGGTTACTCCGATTTGCATAAATTTTGCGTGGTTGCGATCGCATTGTAACCGTCTTTCAGCTGAACATGCGTCAAATTTCTGATCTTTGGCAAAAGAGTCAAAGCTCACACAATTTTCAATGTGTGACAAAAGTGTTCGTTATTTACTGTTTTCACTGCGGAAAAACTTTTTGCCTTCAAAACTTTAGCACAACTAGTATACAGGTGACCAACTGAACAGTTCTGAAAAAAAAAGAATTTTTTTTAACAGTATTTAGCGACGTCCGCACCCCAAAATAGTTTTTTGTATGCAGGCCATGCCACCATGTTTTTTATCTTAAGCTGTTTATGAACCACATTCAACATTGCTAGATGGCTAAATGGTTAACATTGTGATCTGCTGTTGCAAGGGTTCAGGTTCGATTCCCAGGTAAGGATTTCTTTTTTGCATATAAACCATTATTGTCAGAAAGGAGGTGCCAAGTAAGCACGTGTATATGTAGTAGCAGGAGTGCATGCTGTATTGGCAGTTGAGAAATGTGTGCTTGTCTGGCCATAGCACAACAAAGCATCTGGGCACTGGAAAAAGCTGCTTTTTTGCAAAAATAAAGCTATTGAAAAACAGTTGTCAATTTGTACTAAGTTAGATTGCACATCAGCAACATGTTTCCATAGCTCGATGGCTAAGGTTGTCACCTGCTGCTTCAAGGGTACAAGTACGATTCCCAGTGGTGGAAATTTTTTTCCGCAAAAGGTCTTTGTAAGTAGAACTTTACTGCGAAGTATAATGTTAAGGAACAATGACGGTGTTACAATTGTGCTTTTCCAGTGAGAGGCTGCTGGGGTACTTGGTGGAGTGTGTGATTTAACACGTTCAGTACAGGTGTTCACTTCTCACTTATGACTATCATTTATTCTCTAAAATACTCTTGTTTTTGCTCGCAAACACAAATCAATATCTAGTTAGTATTTTAGAGAATCTAAAATACTATTGTTCTTGCTGTTTTTATTATTATTTTTTTTTTTTTTCTTCTTTCGCGGCGAACATGACTGAATTTGGTCGAGTTTTTCTCAAGAACCGTTTGAGATAGAGCTACAAAGTTTTTTGCGAAAAAATCGTGAGGCATCGGGCCAAAAAATAAGTTAGTTATGAAGTGACAGAACATTCCAGAACATCGCAATCCAGGTGCAAAAACAGGTAAAAAATCGTTTTCGAAAGCATCAAATTGGCTGAAAAAACGTGGACCCGATTGACGAAAAAATACCAATTTTTGAAAGATTGTGCATTTTGCTAACTTTCTGATTCGACATCATGACACGACATTAAAAAATTGTTCGGAAGCGGCCATCTTGGATTTTTGTGAAAATCACAGTTTTTAGCATAAAACAGCTTCCCGTTAGAGAACCAACTGGCCGAAGTAGCTGAAGTTTGGAGCAAACATGTGCCATAGAGTATCGATGTACCATTTTGAACTTCAAAGCGATCGCACAAAACCGTTTCAAGTTTTTCCATTTTCAAACTTGAAAATCTAAACGGAAACAGCACTTTTCAATGCTTTCCGAGACCAGAATGGAACTAGTCAGCGACAAGTAACTTATTAGGCAGTATAGCCCAATTCTTGAACTTTCTAAAAGTAGAGATTACAAGTTTCTCGCAATACCGCCAGCACAGCTATTCCATTTTCAAAAGAGGTCTTCCAATCGGAAAAATGACCATAACTCAAAGACGGGTACTCCGATTTTCATAAATTTTGCATGGTTGCGATCGCATTGTCACCCTCTTTCAGATGAACATGCGCCAGTTTTCTGATCTTTGGTGAAAGAGTCAAAGCGCGCACGGTTTTCAATGTGTGACAAAAGTGTTCGTTATTTACTGTTTTCACTGCGGAAAAATTTTTCTCCTCCAAAACTTTAGCACAAACAGTATTAAGGTGACAAATCGAACAAATCTCAGAAAAATTGAAAATATTCGATGAGTATTTATCGATGTCCGAACCGAAAATATTTTTTTGTATGTAGGCCATACCACCTTCTTTTTATCTTAAGCTGTTTATAAACAACATTTAGCATTGCTAGATGGCTAAATGGTTAACATTGTGACCTGCTGTTGTAGGGGTTCAGGTTCGATTCCCAGGTGTGGATTTCTTTTTCGCCAAAGACAATTATTCTCAGAAGGGAGGTTCCAAGTTAGCATGAGTATATGTAGTAACAGGAGTGCAGTTTTGAAACGTGCGCTTGTGAGGCCCCAGCACAGAAAAAGCATCTAAGCACTTCAAAAAGCTGCTTTTTTTGCAAAAATAGATATCACAAAGCAGTTGTCAGTTTGTACTAAATTAGATTGTGCATAAGCAACAGGTCTCTATAGCATGATGGCTAAGGTTGTCACCTGCTGTTTCAAGGGTCCAAGTACGATTCCCAGTGGTGAATTTTTTTTTACATAAAAAGTTTTTGCAAGTACAACTTTACTGCTAAATATAATGTTTAGGAATAATGCGGGTGCTACAATTGCGTTTCACCAGTGGGAGGTTGATGGAGTAGTTGGTCGAGTGAGTGATTTAACGCACGGAGTCCAGGTGTTCAAATCCACTTGGCATCAATTTAAATTTATTATTCTCTAAAATACTCTTGTTTTTGCTCGCAAACACAAATCAATATCTAGTTAGTATTTTAGAGAATCTAAAATACTATTGTTCTGCCTGGTTTTATTATTATTTTTTTTTTTCTTCTTTCGCGGCGAACTTGACCGAATTCGGTCAAGTTTTTCTCAAGAACCGTTATAGACAGAGTTACAAAGTTTTTTGCGAAACAGTTGTGAGGCATCGGGCCAACAAATAAGTTAGTTATGAAGTGACCGAACGTTCCAGAACGTCCCAATCCAGGTGCGAAAACGGGTAAAAAATCGTTTTCGAAAGCATCAAAATGGCTGAAAAAATGCAGACCCGATTGACGAAAAAGTACCAAATTTTTAAAGATGGTGCATTTTGCTAACCTACTGATTCGACATCATGACACGACATTAAAAAACCATCCGGAAGCGGCCATCTTGGATTTTTGTGAAAATCACGATTTTTAGCATAAAACAGCTTCCCGTTAGAGAACCAACAGGCCGGCTTAGCTGAAATTTGCAACAAACGTGTGCCATAGTGTATTGATGTACCAAACTGAACTTCAAAGCGATCGCGCAAAGTCGTTTCAAGTTTTCACATTTTCAAATTTGAAAATCTCAACAGAAACAGCACTTTTCAATGCTTTCCGAGACCAGAATGAAACAACTCAGCGACAAGTAACTTATAAGGCAGCATAGCCCAATGCTTGAACTTTCCAAAAGTACAGACCACATGTTTCTCGCAATACCGCCAGCACAGCTATTCCATTTTCAAAAGAGGTCTTCCAAACGGAAAAATGACCATAACTCAAAGACGGTTACTCCGATTTGCATAAATTTTGCATGGTTGTGATCGCATTGTAACCCTCTTTCAGATTAACACCCGTCACTTTTCAGTTCTTAGGTGAAAGAGTCAAAGCGCGCACGGTTTTCAATGTGTGACAAAAGTGTTCGTTATTTACTGTTTTCACCGCGGAAAAAGTTTTCTCCTTCAAAACTTTAGCACAAACAGGATTCAGGTAACAAGTTGGACAAATCTGAAAGAAATTGAAAATATTCGATAAGTATTTAGCGATGTCCGAACCCAAAATAGTTTTTTGTATGTAGGCCATCCCACCTTCTTTTTTATCTTAAGCCTATTATGAACCACATTCAACATTGGTAGATGGCTAAATGGTTAACATAGTGACCTGCTGTTGACAGGGTTCGGGTTCGATTCCCAGGTATGGATTTCTTTTTCGCATGAAAGCGATTGTTTTCAGAATGGAGGAACCAAGTCAACATGAGTATATGAAGTAATAGGAGTGCATGTTGTATTGGCAGTTGAAAAACATGCTGTGGCTGAGATCAAAAAAGCATCTAACCAGCTTCAAAAGGCTGCTTTTTTGCAAAAAGTAAAGCTATCAAAAAACAGTTGTCAGTTTGTACTAAATTAGGTTGCAAATCAGCAACATGTCTCTATAGCACGATGGTTAAGGTTGTTGCCTGCTGTTCCGAGGTTCCAGGTACGATTCCCTGTGGTGAAAATTTTTTTCATGTAACTAGTCTTTGCAAGTACAACTTGCCTGCTAAATTTAGTGTTTAGGAATAATGAGGGTATCAGAAATGCGCTCTTTCAGCGAAATGATGATGGAGTAGTTGGTGGAGTGTGCGATTCAATGCAGCCAGGTCAGATGTTCAAATCAACTTGGCATCAATTTTAATTTTTTTATTCTCTAAAATACTCTTGTTTTTGCTCGCAAACACAAGTCAATATCTAGTTATTATTATTATTATTTTTCTTCTTTCGCGCAAAAGTTGCCGAACTGGTGCCACTTTTTCTCAAGAACCGTAATAGATAGAGCTAGGATTCTTTTTGCGACGCAGTTGATAGGCATCGGGCATTAATGTAAGTTGGTTTTCAAAATCACAGAACATTCCAGAACGTCGCAATTCAAGTGCGAAAACCGACGAATAATCGTTTATTAAAGCATCAAAGTGACCAAAAAAATGCAGACCAGATGGACGAAAAAATACGAAATTTTGAAAGATGGTGCCTTCCGCTAACATTCTGATTCGACACCATGACACGATGTTAAAAAGTCGTTCAGAAGCGGCCATCTTGGATTTTCAAGAAAAACTCATTTTCAGCACAAAGCAGCTTCCCGTTAGAGAACCAAAAAGCCGATTCAGCTGAAACTTTGTGCAAAGGTGTAATATAGTGTATCGGTGTACCATTTTGCAATTCAGCTCGATCGTGCAAAACCATCTCAAGTTTTTTCATTTTTCATTTTTAAAATCTCAACAGAAACAGCACTTTTCAATGCTTTCCGAGACCAGAATGAAACAACTCAGCGACAATTAACTTCTTAGGCAGCATAGCCCAATGCTTGAACTTTCCAAAAGTACAGACCACAAGTTTCTCGCAATACTGCCAGCACAGCTATTCCATTTTCAAAAGAGGTCTTCCAAACAGAAAAGTGACTGTAACTCAGGGACGGTTACCCCGATTTGCATAAATTTTGCGTGGTTGCGATCGCATTATAACACTCTTTCAGATGAACATCCGTCAAGTTTGTGATCTTCGGTGAAAGAGTCAAAGCCCACACGGTTTTCAATGTGTGACGAAAGTGTTCGTTATTTACTGTTTTCACCGCGGAAAAATTTTTCTCCCCCAAAACTTTAGCACAAATGGTATTCAGGTGACACATTGAACAAATCTGAAAAAAATCGAAAATATTCGATAAGTATTTAGCGATGTCCGAAACCAAAATATTTTTTTGTATGTAGGCCATCCCACCTTCTTTTTTATCTTAATCTGTTTATGAACCACATCCAACATTGCTAGATGGCCTAATGGTTAACATTGTGACCTGCTGTTGACAGGGTTTGGGTTCGATTCCCAGGTAGGGATTTCTTTTTCGCATAAAAAAACTATTGTCAGAACGGACGGGCGAAGTAGCATGACTATATATAGTGACGGGAGTGCATGTTGTATTGGCAGTTGTGAAATGTGTGCTTGTCTGGCCATAGCACAAAAAAGCATCTGGGCACTTGAAAAAGCTGCTTTTTTGTAAAAATAAAGCTATCGCAGAACAATTGTCAGTTTGTACTAAACTAGACTGTGCATCATCAACATGTCTCTATAGCTCGATGGCTAGGTGTGGCATCGGTTGTGTCAAGAGTCCAGGTACGATTCCCAGTGGTGGAAGTTTTTGTCACGTAAAAAGTCTTTGCAAGTACAATTTTACTACTAACTATAATGTTTAAGAATATTGACTGTGTTAAAATTGCCCATTTCCAGTGAGTGGTTGATGGAGTAGTTGGTGGAGTGCGTGATTCAATGCAGCCAGGTCAGCTGTTCAAATCCACTTGGCATCAATTTTAATTTTTTATTCTCTAAAATACTCTTGTCTTCACTCGTGAATACAATTTCATCTAGTGTTGAAATTGTTCTTTGTTTCCCAAACAGAGAACAATTTCAACAAAATATTATTTTACGGAGGTCTACTGAGAATTGGTTAGTACTGTGACCAGGTTTTCTCAAGAACCGTAATAGATAAAGCTACAAAGTTTTTTGCGACAGGATCGTGAGGTATCGGGCCAAAAAATAAGTTAGTTATGAAGTTACAGAACATTCCAGAACATCGTAATCCAGGTGCGAAAACAGGTAAAAAATCGTTTTCGAAAGCATCAAAATGGCTCAAAAAACAAAGACCCGATTGACGAAAAAATACGAAATTTTGAAAGATGGCGCATTTTGCTAACATTCTGATTCGACACCATGACACGATGCTAAAATGTCGTTCGGAAGCGGCCATCTTGGATTTTCAAGAAAAACCTGTTTTCAGCACGAAACAGCTTCCCGTTAGAGAACCACCAGGCCGATTCAGCTGAAACTTGGTGCAAAGGTGTAATATAGTGTATTGGTATACCATTTCGAAATTCAGCGCGATCGTGCAAAATCATTTCAAGTTTTTTCATTTTTCATTTTTAAAATCTCAATAAGTACACTACTTTTCACCGCTTTCCCAAACAAGAACAAAACCTGTTAGAAGAAAAATGAAAGTTTGACTTTATAAAACTATGCGGCGTCTGTCAAAAAGTTGACGTTTCAAAGTTAACGCATGATCGCCAACACAGCTATTCCGTTTCGAAAATGGGACCTCGAAATTAAATTATGGCTATAACTCAAGAACCGAAGATCCGATCACTTTACTTTTTTCGCCAAAGAGTTCCCCTCAAAACAGGCTTTCAGAAAATTGGTCATTTGTTATCGCTCTTTGCTGGCGAATCCTCGATCTCTGCATGAATAATCTCACTGTCGTATGATACACATGAAAACCAAGCCCCTTTTTAATGACAAGTAGAAGAATGCAATGGCCAGTACACTGATGGGCATTCTGGTTAGCACTTTGACCTGTTACTTGAAGGGTCTGGGTATGATCCCTGGTAGTGGAGTTCTTTTTTTACTTAATTAATACATATTTGAGCATATCTTATTAATGATAACTCTGATGCTTAATATTATTCAGGTGGTTTCAATGTGTTTTGTCATGGAAAGTGTAGTGGTGTAGTTGGTTGAGTGTGTGTCTTTACTACTTAGGTACCGGGGTTCGAATCCCGTGTGACTTCTTTTTTTGGGGTATTTATTCTCTAAAATACTCTTGTTTTTGCTCGCAAACACAAATCAATATCTAGTTAGTATTTTAGAGAATCTAAAATACTATTGTTATTGCTGTTTTTATTATTATTATTATTATTTTTTTTCTTATTCTTTCGCGCAAATCTTGCCGATTTGTAATCAGTTTTTCTCAAGAACCGTTATAGATAGAGCTACAGAGTTTTTTGCGACATGGCCGTGAGGCATCGGGCCAAAAAATGAGTTAGTTATGAGGTTACAGAACATTCCAGATTGTCGCAATTCGAGTGCCAAAACGGACGAACAATCGTTTTTCCAAGCATCAAAGTGGCTGATAAAACAAAGACCGTTTGGTGAAAAAATACGAAATTTTGAAAGATGGTGCATTTTGCTAACATTCTGATTCGACACCATGACACGATGTTAAAAAGTCGTTCGGAAGCGGCCATCTTGGATTTTCAAGAAAAACCCGTTTTCAGCACAAAACAGCTTCCCGTTAGAGAACCACCAGGCCGATTCAGCTGAAACTTGGTGCAAAGGTGTAATATAGTGTATCGGTATACCATTTTGGAATTCAGCGCGATCGTGCAAAACCATCTCAAGTTTTTTCATTTTTCATTTTTAAAATCTCAATAAAGACACTACTTTTCATCGCTTTCCCAAACAAGAACAAAACCTGTTAGAAGAAAAATGAAAGTTTGGCTTTATAGAACTATGAGGCGTCTTTCAAAAATTTGGCGTTCCAAAGTCATCGCATGATCGCCAACACAGCTATTCCATTTCGAAAATGGGACCTTGAAATCAAATTATGGCTATAATTCAAGAACCGAAGATCCGATCACTTTACTTTTTTCGCCAAAGAGTTTCCCTCAAAACAGGCTTTTAGAAAAGTGGTCATTTGTTACCACTCTTTGCTGGCAAAACCTCGATCTCTGCATGAATAAGCTAACTGTCGTATGATACATATGAAAAGCAAGCCCCTTTTTATTGACAAGTAAAACAATACAATTGTCAAGTATGCTTATGGGCATTCTGGTTAGCACTTTGACCTGTTGCTTGTAGGGTCTGGGTACGATCACCGGTTGTGGAGTACGTTTTTTACTTGATACATAATTGAACAAATCTTTTTAATGATAACTGTGATGCTTAACATTATTCAGGTGGTTTCAATGTGTTTTGTCATGGAAAGTGTAGTGGTGTAGTTGGTTGAGTGTGTGTCTTTACTACTTAGGTACTGGGGCTCAAATCCGGTGTGATTTTTTTTGGGTATTGATTCTCTAAAATACTCTTGTCTTCACTCGTGAATACAATTTCATCTAGTGTTGAAATTGTTCTTTGTTTCCCAAACAGAGAACAATTTCAACAAAATATTATTTTACGGAGGTCTACTGCGAACTGCTTAATACTGTGACCAGGTTTTCTCGAGAACCGTTATAGATAGAGCTACAATTTTTGTTGCGACCCGATTGATAGGCATTGGGACAAAAAGTAAGTGGATTTGAGAGTTACAGAACATTCCAGAACATCACAGTTCAAGTGCGAAAACCGGCAAAAAACCGTTTTTCAAAGCATCAAAGTGATCAAAAAGACGCAGACGCGATTGACGAAAAAATACCAAATTTTTAAAGATGGTGCATTTCGCTAACTTTCTGATTCGACATCATGACCCGACGTTAAAAAATCGTTCGGAAGCGGCCATCTTGGATTTTTGTGAAAATCTCAGTTTTTATCATAAAACAGCTTCCCGTTGGAGAACCAACAGGCTGAAGTAGCTGAAATTTGCAACAAACATGTGCCACAGTGTATCGATGTACCAATTTGAACTTCAAAGCGATCGCACAAAACTGTTTCAAGTTTTTACATTTTCAAATTTGAAAAACTAAACAGAAACAGCAATTTTCAATGCTTTCCGAGACCAGAATGGAACTAGTCAGTGACAAGTAACTTATCAGGCAGCATAGCTCAATGCTTGAACTTTTCAAAAGTAGAGACTAGAAGTTTCTCGCAATACTGCCAGCACAGCTATCCCATTTTCAAAAGAGGTCTTCCAAACGGAAAAATGACCATAACTCGGGAACGGTAACTCCGATTTCCATAAATTTCGCATGGTTGCGATTGCATTATAACCCTCTTTCAGATTGACACCCGTCAAATTTGTAATCTCTGGTGAACGAGTCAAAGTTCACACAGTTTTCAATGTGTGACAAAAGTGTTCGTTATTTACTGTTTTCACCGCGGAAAAATTTTTCTCCTTCAAAACTTTATCACAAACAGTATTCAGGTGACAAATTGAACAAATCTGAAAAAAAATGGAAAATATTCGATAAGTGCTCAGCGATGTCCGAACCGAAAATATTTTTTTGTATGTAGGCCACACCACCTTCTTTTTTATGTTAGGCTGTTTGTGAACTACATCCAACATTGCTAGATGGCTAAATGGTTAACATTGTAACCTGCTGTTGATAGGGTTCGGGTTCGATTCCCAGCTAGAGATTTGTTTTTTCGCGTAAGAAAACTATTGTCAGAACAGAGGGGCAAAGTTAGCATGAGTATATGTAGTAGCGGGAGTGCATGTTGTATTGGCAGTTGTGAAATGTGTGCTTTTCTGGCCCTAGCACAAAAAAAGCATCTGGGCACTTTGAAAAGCAGTTTTTTTGTAAAAATAAAGCTATCGCAGAACAATTGTCAGTTTGTACTAAACTAGAATGCACATAAACAACATGTCTCTATAGCTCAATGGCTAAGTTTGGCACCTGTTGTTCCAAGACTCCAGGTACGACTCCCAGTGGGGGAAGTTTTTTTCACGTAAAAAGTTTTTGCAAGTACAATTTTACTGCTAACTATAGTGTTTAAGAATATTGACTGTGTTAATATTGTCCTTTTCCAGTGAGTGGTTGATGGAGTAGTTAGTGGAGTGTGTGATTTAACGCGGTCCATACAGGTGTTCAATTCTCGCTTGTGAGTATCATTTTTTAATATTGATTCTCTAAAATACTCTTGTTTTTGCTCGCAAACACAAATCAATATCTAGTTAGTATTTTAGAGAATCTAAAATACTATTGTTATTGCTGTTTTTATTATTATTATTATTATTATTATTATTATTATTTTTTTTCTTATTCTTTCGCGCAAATCTTGCCGATTTCTAATCAGTTTTTCTCAAGAACCGTTACAGAGAGAGCTACAGAGTTTTTTGCGACACAGCCGTGAGGCATCGGGCCAAAAAATGAGTTAGTTATGAGGTTACAGAACATTCCGGATTGTCGCAATTCGAGTGCGAAAACGGACGAACAATCGTTTTTACAAGCATCAAAGTGGCTGATAAAACAAAGACCGTTTGGTGAAAAAATACGAAATTTTGAAAGATGGTGCATTTTGCTAACATTCTGATTCGACACCATGACACGATGTTAAAAAGTCGTTCGGAAGCGGCCATCTTGGATTTTCAAGAAAAACCCGTTTTCAGCACAAAACAGCTTCCCGTTAGAGAACCACCAGGCCGATTCAGCTGAAACTTGGTGCAAAGGTGTAATATAGTGTATCGGTATACCATTTTGGAATTCAGCGCGATCGTGTAAAATCATTTCAAGTTTTTTCATTTTTCATTTTTAAAATCTCAATAAAGACACTACTTTTCACCGCTTTCCCAAACAAGAACAAAACCTGTTAGAAGAAAAATGAAAGTTTCAGTTTATAGAACTATGCGGCATATGTCAAAAAGTTGACGTTTCAAAGTCATCGCATGATCGCCAACACAGCTATTCCGTTTCGAAAATGGGACCTCGAAATTAAATTATGGCTATAACTCAAGAACCGAAGATCCGATCACTTTACTTTTTTCGCCAAAGAGTTCCCCTCAAAACAGGCTTTCAGAAAAGTGATCATTTGTTACCACTCTTTGCTGGCAAATCTTCGATCTCTGCATGATTAATCTAACTGTCGTATGATACATATGAAAAGAAGCCCCTTTTTATTGACAAGTAAAGCAACGCAATTGTCAAGTACGCTTATGGGCATTCTGGTTAGCACTTTGACCTGTTGCTTGTAGGGTCTGGGTACGATCCCCGGTTGTTGAATACCTTTTTTACTTGATACATAATTAAACAAATTTTTTCAATGATAACTGTGATGCTTAACATTATTCAGGTGGTTTCAATGTGTTTTGTTATGGAAAGTGTAGTGGTGTAGTTGGTTGAGTGTGTGTCTTTACTACTTAGGTACTGGGGCTCAAATCCGGTGTGATTTTTTTTTGGGATATTGATTCTCTAAAATACTCTTGTTTTTGCTCGCAAACACAAATCAATATCTAGTGTTGAAATTGTTCTTCGTTTCCCAAACAGAGAACAATTTCAACAAAATATTATTTTACGGAGGTCTACTGCGAACTGCTTAATACTGTGACCAGGTTTTCTCAAGAACCGTAATAGATAAAGCTACAAAATTTTTTGTGACAGGATTGATAGGCATTGGGACAAAAAATAAGTTGGTTTACGAAGTTATAGAACATTCCAGAACATCACAATTCAAGTGCAAAAACAGGCAAAAAATCGTTTTTCAAAGCATCAAAGTGACCAAAAAGACCCAGACGCGATTGACGAAAAAATACGAAATTTTGAAAGATGGTGCATTTTGTTTACCTTCTGATTCGACATCATGACACGTCGTTAAAAAATTGTTCGGAAGCGGCCATCTTGGATTTTTGTGAAAATCACAGTTTTTAGCATAAAACAGCTTCCCGTTAGAGAACCAACTAGCCGAAGTAGCTGAAGTTTGGAACAAACATGTGCCATAGAGTATCGATGTACCATTTTGAACTTCAAAGCGATCGCACAAAACCGTTTCAAGTTTTTCCATTTTCAAATTTGAAAATCTAAACAGAAACAGCAATTTTCAATGCTTTCCGAAACCAGAATGGAACTAATCAGCGACAAGTAATTTATTAGGCAGCATAGCCCAATGCTTGAACTTTCTAAAATCAGTGACCTCAAGTGTCTCGCAATACCGGCGGCACAGCTATTCCATTTTCAGAAGAGGTCTTCCAAATGGAAAAATGACCATAACTCGGGGATGGTTACTCCGATTTGCATAAATTTTGCATGGTTGCGATCGCATTGTAACCGTCTTTCAGATGAACATCCATCAATTTTCTAATCTTTAATGAAAGAGTCAAAGCCCACACGGTTTTCAATGTGTGACAAAAATGTTCGTTGTTTACCGTTTCCACCGCAGAAAAAATTTTCTCCTCCAAAACTTCAGCGCAAACAGTATTCAGGTGACAAATTGAACAAATCTGAAAAAAATGGAAAATATTCGATAAGTATTTAGCGATGTCCGAAACTAAAATAGTTTTTTGTATGTAGGCCATACTACTATTTTTTTTCATCTCTAGCTGTTTATGAACCACATTCAACATTGCTAGATGGCTAAATGGTTAACGTTGTGACCTGCTGTTGACAGGGTTCAGGTTCAATTCCCAGGTAGGGAATTCTTTTTCGCATAAAAATAAAAATTGTCAGAAGGGAGGTGCCAAGTCAGCATGAATATAATGTAGTAACAGGAGTGCATGTTGTATTGGCAGTTGTGAAATGTGTGTTTGTCTGGCCCTAGCACAAAAAGCATCTGGGCACTTGAAAAAGCTGTTTTTTTTTTGTAAAAATAAAGCCATCGCAGAAGAATTGTCAGTTTGTACTAAATTACATTTTGCATCAACAACATATCTCTTTAGCTCGATGGCTAAGTTTGACACCTGTTGTTTCAAGAGTCCAGGTACGATTCCCGGTGGTGGAAGTTTTTCTCACGTAAAAGGTCTTTGCAAGTACAATTTTACTACTAACTATAATGTTTAAGAATATTGACTGTGTTAATATTGTCCTTTTCCAGTGAGTGGTTGATGGAGTAGTTGGTTGAGTGTGTGTCTATACTACATAGGTGTTTTGGTTCAGTTCCCATGTAGAGGTTTAGTTTTATTGATTCTCTAAAATACTCTTGTTTTTGCTCGCAAACACAAATCAATATCTAGTGTTGAAATTGTTCTTTGTTTCCCAAACAGAGAACAATTTCAACAAAATATTATTTTACGGAGGTCTACTGCGAATTGCTTAATACTGTGACCAGGTTTTCTCGAGAACCGTAATAGATAAAGCTACAAAGTTTTTTGCGACAGAATTGATAGGCATCGGGACAAAAAATAAGTTTGTTTACGAAGTTATGGAACATTCCAGAACATCACAATTTAGGTGCGATAACAGGCGAAAAATCGTTTTTCAAAGCATCAAAGTGACCAAAAAGACGCAGACGCGATTGATGAAAAAATACGAAATTTTGAAAGATGGTGCATTTTGTTTACCTTCTGATTCGACATCATGACACGTCAATAAAAAATTGTTCGGAAGCGGCCATCTTGGATTTTTGTGAAAATCACAGTTTTTAGCATAAAACAGCTTTCCGTTGGAGAACCAACAGGCCGAAGTAGCTGAAATTTGCAACAAACATGTGCCATAGTGTATCGATGTACCATTTTGAACTTCAAAGCGATCACACAAAACCGTTTCAAGTTTTTACATTTTCAAATTTGAAAATCTAAACAGAAACAGCACTTTTCAATGCTTTCCGAGACCAAAATGGAACTAGTCAGCGACAAGTAATTTATAAGGCAGCATAGCCAAATTCTTGAACTTTCTAAAATCAGTGACCTCACGTGTCTCGCACTACCGGCGGCACAGCTATTCCATTTTCAGAAGAGGTCTTCCAAATTGAAAAATGACCATAACTCGGGGACGGTTACTCCGATTTTCATAAATTTTGCATGGTTGCGATCGCATTGTAACCGTCTTTCAGATGAACATCCGTCAATTTCCTAATCTTCGATGAAAGAGTCAAAGCCCACACGGTTTTCAATGTGTGACAAAATTGTTCGTTGTTTACCGTTTTCACCGCGGAAAAATCTTTCTCCTCCAAAACTTCAGTGCAAACAGTCTTCAGGTGACAAATTGAACAAATCTGAAAAAAATTGAAAATATTCGATAAGTATTTAGCGATGTCCGAAACCAAAATAGTTTTCTGTATGTAGGCCATACTACTATTTTTTTATCGTCAACTGTTTATGAACCACATTCAACATTGCTAGATGGCTGCATGGTTAACGTTGTGACCTGCTGTTGACAGGGTTCAGGTTCAATTCCCAGGTAGGGAAGTCTTTTTCGCATAAAAAACTATTGTCAGAAGAGAGGAGCCAGGTTAGCATGAGTATATGTAGGAACGGCAGTGCATGTTGCATTGGCAATTGTGAAGCGGGTGCTTGTGTGGCTCCAGCACAAAATAGCATCAAGGCAGTTTCAAAAAGCTGCTTTTTTGCAAAAATAAAGCTATCGAAAAACAGTTGTCAGTTTGTACAAATTAGATTGCTCATCAGCAACTTGTCCCTATAGCTCGATGGCTAAGGTTGTTGCCCGTGGTTTTAGGGGACCAGGTACGATTCCGGGTGGTGCAAACTTTTTTCACATGAAAAGTGTTTGCAAGTACAACTTTACTGCTTAATATAATGTTTAGGATTAATGAGGGTGTCAAAAGCATGCCGTTTCAGTCAAAGGTTGATGGTGTGGTTGGGGTTATACAAGAATCACTGCAGCAAGTACAGGTGTTCAAATTCATTCAGTGTCATTTTTTTTGTATTCTCTAAAATACTCTTGTCTTCACTTGTGAATACAATTTCATCTAGTTAGTATTTTAGATTCTCTAAAATACTATTGTTCTTCCTTCTTTTTTTTTTCTTATTCTTATTCTTATTTTACGCAAACCTTGCCGAACTGTAATCAGTTTTTCTCAAGAACCGTTACAGATAGAGCTACAAAGTTTTTTGCGACAGGATCGTGAGGCATCGGGTCAAAAAGTAAGTTAGTTATGAAATTACAGAACATTCCAGAACATCACAATCCAGGTGCGAAAACAGGTAAAAAATCGTTTTGGAAAGCATCAAATTGGCAGAGAAAACGTAGGCCCGATTGACGAAAAAATACGAAATTTTGAAAGATGGTGCATTTTGCTAACCTACTGATTTGACATCATGACACGCCGTCAAAAAATTGTTCGGAAGCGGCCATGTTGGATTTTTGTGAAAATCACCTTTATCAGCATAAAACAGCTTTCCGTTGGAGAACCAACAGGCCGAAGTAGCTGAAATTTGCGACAAACATGTGCCATAGTGTATCGATGTACCATTTTGAACTTCAAAGCAATCGCATAAAACAGTTTCAAGTTTTTACATTTTCAAATTTCAAAATCTAAACAGAAACAGCACTTTTCAATGCGTTCCGAGACCAGAATGGAACTAGTCAGCGACAAGTAATTTATTAGGCAGCATAGCCCAATGCTTGAACTTTCTAAAAGTACAGACTACAAGTTTCTCGCAATACCGCCAACACAGCTATCCCATTTTCAAAAGAGGTCTTCCAAACGGAAAAATGACCATAACTCGGGAACGGTTACTCCGATTTGCATAAATTTTGCGTGGTTGCGATCGCATTAGAACAGTCTTTCAGAGAAACATTCGTCAAATTTGTGGTCTGTGGTGAAAGAGTTAAAGCCCACACGGTTTTCAATGTGTGACAAAAATGTTCGTTATTTACTGTTTTCGACGCGGAAAATTTTTTCTCCTTTTAAACTTTAGCACAAACAGTATTCAGGTGACAAATTGAACAAATCTGAAAAAAATTGAAAATATTTGATAAGTATTTAGCGATGTCCGAACCCAAAATATTTTTTTGTATGTATGCCATACCACCTTCTTTTTTATCTTAAGCCTATTATGATCCACATTCAACATTGGTAGATGGCTAAATGGTAAACATTGTGACCTGCTGTTGACAGGTTTCGGGTTCGATTCCCAGGTAGGTATTTCTTTTTCGCATAAAAAAACTATTGTCTGAACAGAGGGGCCAAGTTAGCATGAGTATATATAGTAACGGGAGTGCATGTTGTATTGGCAATTGTAAAATGTGTTCTTGTCTTGCCATGGGACAAAAAAGCATCTGGGCAGTTGAAAAAGCTGCTTTTTGTAGTAATAAAGCTATCACAGAACAATTGGCAGTTTGGACTAAACTAGATTGTGCATCAACAACATGTCTCTATAGCTCGATGGCTAAGTTTGGCACCTGTTGTTTCAAGAGTCAAGGTACGATTCCCAGTGGTGGAAGTTTTTTTCACGTAAAAAGTCTTTGCAAGTACAATTTTACTGCAAAATACAATGTTTAGGACAAAGACGGTCTTACAATTGTGCTTTTCCAGTGAGAGGTTGATGGAGTAGTTGGTGTCGTACGTGAATCACAACAACCAGTACAGGTGTTCGATTCTCACTTATGATTATCATTTTTTAACATTGATTCTCTAAAATACTCTTGTTTTTGCTCGCAAACACAAATCAATATCTAGTGTTGAAATTGTTCTTTGTTTCCCAAACAGAGAACAATTTCAACAAAATATTGTTTTACGGAGGTCTACTGCGAACTGCTTAATACTGTGACCAGGTTTCCTCGAGAACCGTTATAGATAAAGCTACAAAGTTTTTTGCGACAGGATTGATAGGCATCGGGACAAAAAATAAGCTGGTTTACAAAATTATAGAACACTCCAGAACATCACAATTCAAGTGCGAAAACAGGTAACAAATCGTTTTCAAAAGCATTAAAATGGCTGAAAAAACGTGAACCCGATTGGCGAAAAAGAATCAAATTTTGAAAGATGGTGCATTCCGCTAACATTCTGATTCGACACCATGACACGATGTTAAAAAGTTGTTCGGAAGCGGCCATCTTGGATTTTCAAGAAAAACCCTTTTTCAGCACAAAACTGCTTCCCGTTGGAGAACCAACGGGCTGATTCAGCTGAAACTTGGTGCAAAGGTGTAATATAGTGTATCGGTTTACCATTTTGGAATTCAGCGCGATCGTGCAAAACCATCTCAAGTTTTTTCATTTTTTATTTTCAAAATCTCAATAAAGACACTACTTTTCACCGCTTTCCCAAACAAAAACAAAACCTGTTGGAAGAAAAATGAAAATTTGACGTTATAGAACTATGCGGCGTCTGTCAAAAAGTCGATGTTTCAAAGTCATCGCATGATCGCCAACACAGCTATTCCATTTCGAAAATGGGACCTCGAAATCAACTTATGGCTGTAACTCAAGAACCGAAGATCCGATCACTTTACTTTTTTCGCCAAAGAGTTCCCCTCAAAACAGGGTTTTAGAAAAAAAGTCATTTATTACCACTCTTTGCTGGCAAAACCTCGAGCTCTGCATGAATAAGCTAACTGTCGAATGATAGATATGAAAAGCAAGCCCCTTTTTAATGACAAGTAGAACAATACTATTGTCAAGTAAGCTTATGGCCATTCTGGTTAGCACTTTGACCTGTTGCTGGTAGGGTCTGGGTACGATCCCCGGTTGTGGAGTACCTTTTTTACTTGATACATAATTGAACAAATCTTTTCAATGATAACTGTGATGCTTGACATTATTCAGGTGGTTTGAATGTGTTTTGTCATGGAAAGTGTAGTGGTGTAGTTGGTTGAGTATGTGTCTTTACTACTTAGGTACCGGGGTTCGAATCCCGTGTGACTTCTTTTTGTTGCGGCATTTATTCTCTAAAATACTCTTGTTTTTGCTCGCAAACACAAATCAATATCTAGTTAGTATTTTAGAGAATCTAAAATACTATTGTTCTTGCTGTTTTTATTATTATTTTTTTTTTTTTTCTTCTTTCGCGGCGAACATGACTGAATTTGGTCGAGTTTTTCTCAAGAACCGTTAGAGATAGAGCTACAAAGTTTTTTGCGAAAGAATCGTGAGGCATCGGGCCAAAAAATAAGTTAGTTATGAAAAGACAGAACATTCCAGAACATCGCGATCCAGGTGCGAAAACAGGTAAAAAATCGTTTTCGAAAGCATCAAATTGGCTGAAAAAACGTAGACCCGATTGACGAAAAAATACCAAATTTTGAAAGATGGTGCATTTTGCTAACTTTCTGATTCGACATCATGACACGACATTAAAAAATCGTTCGGAAGGGGCCATCTTGGATTTTTGTGAAAATCGCAGTTTTTAGCATAAAACAGCTTCCCGTTAAAGAACCAACAGGCCGACTTAGCTGAAATTTGCATCAAACATGTGCCATAGTGTATCGATGTACCATTTCGAACTTCAAAGCAATCGCGCAAAACTGTTTCAAGTTTTTACATTTTCAAACTTGAAAATCTAAACAGAAACAGCACTTTTCAACGCTTTCCGAGACCATAATGGAACAAGTCCGGAACAAGTAAAATATCAGGTCAAATAGCCCAATGCTTGAACTTTCTAAAAGTAGAGACCTCAAGTTTCTCGCAATACCGCCAGCACAGCTATTCCATTTTCAAAAGAGGTCTTCCAAACGGAAAAATGACCATAACTCAAAGACGGTTACTCCGATTTGCATAAATTTTGCATGGTTGTGATCGCATTGTAACCCTCTCTCAGATTAACAACCGTTACTTTTCAGATCTTGGGTGAAAGAGTCAAAGCGCGCACGGTTTTCAATGTGTGACAAAAGTGTTCGTTATTTACTGTTTTCACTGCGGAAAAATTTTTCTCCTTCAAAACTTTAGCACAAACAGTATTCAGGTGACAAAATGAACAATTCTGAATAAAATTGAAACAATTCGACGAGTACTTAGCGATGCCCAAACCCAAAATATTTTTTTGTGTGTAGGCTACACCACCTTCTTTTTATCTTAAGCTGTTTGTGAACCACGCTCAACGTTGCTAGATGGCTAAATGGTTAATGCTGCGACCTGCTGGTGACAGGGTTTGGGTTCGATTCCCAGGTGGGGATTTCTTTTTCGCATGAAAATAACTATTGTCAGAAGAGAGGAGGCAAGTCAGCATGAGTATATGTAGTACTAGGTTTGCATGTTGTATTGGCAATTGCGAAGCGTGTGTTTGTGTGGCTCCAGCAAAAGAAAGCATCAAGGCAGCTTCAAAAAGCTGCTTTTTTTGCAAAAATAAAGCTATCGAAAAACAGTCGTTAACATGTACTAAATTAGATTGCACAACAGCAACATGTTTCTATAGCTGGATGGCTAAGGCGGTTGCCTGCTGTGTCAGGGGTCCAGGTACGATTCCCAGTGGTGGAAACTTTTTTGACGTGAAAAGTGTTTGCAAGTATAACTGTACTGCCAAATATAATGTTTAGGAATAATGACGGTATTACAATTGTGCTTTTCCAGTGAGAGGTTGATGGAGTACTTGGTGGAGTGTGTGATTCAATGCAGCCAGGTCAGGTGTTCATGTCCAATCCAGGTCATTTTTTTAATTTTATTCTCTAAAATACTCTTGTCTTCACTCGTGAATACAATTTCATCTAGTTAGTATTTTAGAGAATCTAAAATACTATTGTTCTGCCTGGTTTTATTATTATTATTATTATTTTTTTTTTTCTTCTTTCGCGGCGAACTTGACCAAACTCGGTCAAGTTTTTCTCAAGAACCGTTAGAGATAGAGCCACAAAGTTTTTTGCGACACAATCGTGAGGCATCGGGCCAACAAATAAGTTAGTTATGAAAATACAGAACATTCCAGAATATCACAATCCAGGTGCGAAAACAGGTAAAAAATCGTTTTCGAAAGCATCAAATTGGCAGAGAAAACGTAGACCCAATTGACGAAAAAATACCAAATTTTGAAAGATGGTGCATTTTGCTAACATTCTGATTCGACACCATGACACGATGTTAAAAAGTCGTTCAGAAGCGGCCATCTTGGATTTTCAAGAAAAACCCGTTTTCAGCACAAAACAGCTTCCCGTTGGAGAACCACCAGACCGATTCAGCTGAAACTTGGTGCAAAGGTGTAATATAGTGTATCGGTGTACCATTTTGGAATTCAGCGCGATCGTGCAAAACCATTTCAAGTTTTTTCATTTTTCATTTTTAAAATCTCAATAAAGACACTACTTTTCACCGCTTTCCCAAACAAGAACAAAACCTGTTAGAAGAAAAATGAAAGTTTGACTTTATAGAACTATGCGGCGTCTGTCAAAAAGTTGACGTTTCAAAGTCATCGCATGATCGCCAACACAGCTATTCCACTTCGAAAATGGGACCTCGAAATTAAATTATGGCTATAACTCAAGAACCGAAGATCCGATCACTTTACTTTTTTCGCCAAAGAGTTCCCCTCAAAACAGGCTTTTAGAAAAGTGGTCTATTGTTACCACTCTTCGCTGTTGAAACCTCGATCTCTGCATGAATAATATAACTGTCGTATGATACATATGAAAAGCAAGCCCCTTTCTATTGACAAGTAGAACAATACAATTGTCAAGTACGCTTATGGGCATTCTGGTTAGCACTTTGACCTGTTGCTTGCAGGGTCTGGGTACGATCCCCGGTTGTGGAGTACCTTTTTTACTTGATGCATATTTAAATATACTTTTTTAATGATGACCCTGATGCTTAACATTATTCAGGTGATTTCAATGTGATTTGTCATAAAAAGTGTAATGGTGTAGTTGGTTGTGTGTGTGTCTTAACTAGTTAGGTACTGGAGTTCAAATCCTGTGTGACTTCTTTTTTTGGGTATGTATTCTCTAAAATACTCTTGTTTTTGCTCGCAAACACAAATCAATATCTAGTGTTGAAATTGTTCTTTGTTTCCCAAACAGAGAACAATTTCAACAAAATATTATTTTACGGAAGTCTACTGCTGACTGCTTAATACTGTGACCAGGTTTTCTCGAGAACCGTAACAGATAAAGCTACAAAGTTTTTTGCGACAGGATTGATAGGCATCGGGACAAAAAATAAGTTGGTTTATGAAGTTATAGAACATTCCAGAACGTCGCAATCCAGGTGCGAAAACAGGTAAAAAATCGTTTACAAAAGCATCGAATTGGCTGAAAAAACGTAGACCCGATTGACGAAAAAATATCAAATTTTGAAAGATGGTGCATTTTGCTAACTTTCTGATTCGAAATCATGACACGACGTTAAAAAATCGTTCGGAAGCGGCCATCTTGGATTTTTGTGCAAATCACACTTTTTAGCATAAAACAGCTTCCCGTTAAAGAACCAACAGGCCGAATTAGCTGAAATCTGCAACAAACATGTGCCATAGTGTATCGATGTACCAATTTGAACTTCAAAGCGATCGCACAAAACCGTTTCAAGTTTTTACATTTTCAAACTTAAAAATCTAAACGGCAACAGCACTTTTTAACGCTTTCCGAGACCAGAATGGAACTAGTCAGCGACAAGTAACTTATGAGGCAGCATAGCCCAATGCTTGAACTTTCTAAAAGTAGAGACGACAAGTTTCTCGCAATACCGCCAAAACAGCTATCCCATTTTCAAAAGAGGTCTTCCAAGCGGAAAAATGACCATAACTCAAAGACGGTTACTCCGATTTGCATAAATTTTGCATGGTTGCGATCGCATTGTCACCCTCTTTCAGATGAACATCCGTCAAGTTTCTGATCTTGGGTGAAAGAGTCAAAGCACGCACGGTTTTCAATGTGTGACAAAAATGTTTGTTGTTTACCGTTTTCACCGCTGAAAAATTTTTCTCCTCCAAAACTTCAGCGCAAACAGTATTCAGGTGACAAATTGAACAAATCTGAAAAAAATTGAAAATATTCGATAAGTATTTAGCGATGTCCGAAACCAAAATAGTTTTTTGTATGTAGGCCATACTACTATTTTTTTTATCTTTAGCTGTTTATGAACCACATTCAACATTGCCAGATGGCTAAATGGTTAACGTTGTGACCTGCTGTTGACAGGGTTCGGGTTCGATTCCCAGGTAGGGAATTCTTTTTCGCATAAAAATAAATATTCTCAGAAGGGAGATGCCAAATCAGCATGAGTATATGTAGTAGCGGCACGCAGGTTGTATTGGCAGTTGTGAAATGTGTGCTTGTCTGGCCCTAGCACAAAAAAGCATTTGGGCACTTAAAAAAGCTGTTTTTTTGCATAAATAAAGCTATCGCAGAACAATTGTCAGTTTGTACTAAACTAGATTGTGCATCAATAACATGTCTCTATAGCTCGATGGGTAAGTTTGGCACCTGTTGTTTCAAGAGTCCAGGTACGATTCCCGGTGGTGGAAGTTTTTTTCACGTAAAAAGTCTTTGCAAGTACAATCTTACTACTAAGTATAATGTTTAAGAATATTGACTGTGTTAATATTGTCCTTTTCCAGTGACTGGTTGATGGAGTAGTTGGTTGAGTGTATGTCTCTACTACATAGGTGTTTCGGTTCAGTCCCCATTTAGAGGTTTAGTTTTATTGATTCTCTAAAATACTCTTGTTTTTGCTCGCAAACACAAATCAATATCTAGTTAGTATTTTAGAGAATCTAAAATACTATTGTTCTGCCTGGTTTTATTATTATTATTTTTTTTCTTCTTTCGCGGCGAACTTGACCGAACTTGGTTAAGTTTTTCTCAAGAACCGTTAGAGATAGAACTACAAAGTTTTTTGCGACACAATCGTGAGGCATCGGGCCAACAAATAAGTTAGTTATGAAGTTACAGAACATTCCAGAACATCGCAATCCAGGTGCGAAAACAGGTAAAAAAATCGTTTTCGAAAGCATCAAATTGGCTAAAAAATGTAGACCCGATTGACGAAAAAATACCAAATTTTGAAAGATGGTGCATTTTGCTAACTTTCTGATTCGACATCATGACACGACATTAAAAAATCGTTCGGAAGCGGCCATCTTGGATTTTTGTGAAAATCGCAGTTTTTAGCATAAAACAGCTTCCCGTTAAAGAACCAACAGGCCGACTTAGCTGAAATTTGCAACAAACATGTGCCATAGTGTATCGATGTACCATTTTGAACTTCAAAGCAATCGCGCAAAACTGTTTCAAGTTTTTACATTTTCAAACTTGAAAATCTAAACAAAAACAGCATTTTTCAACGCTTTCCGAGACCATAATGGAACAAATCCGGAACAAGTAAAATATCAGGTCAAATAGCCCAATGCTTGAACTTTCTAAAAGTAGAGACCTCAAGTTTCTCGCAATACCGCCAGCACAGCTATTCCATTTTCAAAAGAGGTCTTCCAAACGGAAAAATGACCATAACTCAAAGACGGTTACTCCGATTTGCATAAATTTTGCATGGTTGTGATCGCATTGTAACCGTCTCTCAGATTAACACCCGTCACTTTCCAGATCTTGGGTGAAAGAGTCAAAGCGCGCACGGTTTTCAATGTGTGACAAAAGTGTTCGTTATTTACTGTTTTCACCGCGGAAAAATTTTTCTCCTTCAAAACTTTAGCACAAACAGTATTCAGGTGACAAAATGAACAATTCTGAATAAAATTGAAACTATTCGACGAGTACTTAGCGATGCCCGAACCCAAAATATTTTTTTGTATGTAGGCTACACCACCTTCTTTTTATCTTAAGCTGTTTATGAACCATGCTCAACATTGCTAGATGGCTAAATGGTTAATGCTGCGACCTGCTGGTGACAGGGTTTGGGTTCGATTCCCAGGTGGGGATTTCTTTTTCGCATGAAAATAACTATTGTCAGAAGAGAGGAGGCAAGTCAGCATGAGTATATGTAGTACTAAGTTTGCATGTTGTATTGGCAATTGCGAAGCGTGTGTTTGTGTGGCTCCAGCAAAAGAAAGCATCAAGGCAGCTTCAAAAAGCTGGTTTTTTTGCAAAAATAAAGCTATCGAAAAACAGTCGTCAGCATGTACTAAATTAGATTGTATAGTAGCATAGTACACTTGATGACTAATGTTGCGACCAGCTGTTTCCAGTGTCCAGGTAAAACTCCCATCAGTGGAAATTTTTTTGACATAAAAAGTATTTTTGAAGAACCGTGTACTACTGCTCGATTTCATAAGCACTGCAGTTGTTTCCATAACTCTTCACCAATGGCAATGGGGATATGTGTTGATGGTCCAGGGTATGGTTAAACTGTTTCATCTCAAGCTATTTCCCAGCCATATTCAATGTTGCAGGATGGCCCAACGGTTAACACTGTGACCTGCTGTTGACAGGGTTTGGGTTTTATCCGCATCAGTGGAATTATTTTTCATGTTTAAGGTTTTTCAAAAGATGCATTTTTTGCATAGTACATATGAAAAGTAATTTGATAGTTGTTCCCTCGTGAACAAGGTCACCACTACTAGATTTGACAGTAGTTTTCTAAATGAAACGACGTATCACTTGTTTGCTGTTACATAAGCGCAATCATAGTGAGCAACCATAACAACTGTTTTTATTAAAATAGTCAACTAGCTCGAGAAAAAACAAAGTTTATCAATTTTGCAGATGTTTCAACAATGAAGCAAAAGTAAATATTAAATTTCAAGGAGGGTACCTGACCAATCACAAGACATGGCAGATATACCGTCTATAACAGATTAGTCCGTAAACTGCAGTGAACAGGGAAAAATAACCAACCTCACGCTTGAGACAAACTTTGTGTAATCGAACTTTGATGGCTGCATTAGTCAACTTGTGTACAAATGATTTACCCCCAGTTGTAAGAATTCGATGTACAAATGTGTGAACAATAAATCCTTCAGTTACGACATGTTACATGCTGTACCAAGCTGACATCAGTTACAACTACACTAATACGGAATACGACATGTGACCAATGGATTTTTGTTGACAAATCATCCAGCTTATTAGGTCCTTTTCTAACTCTAAGCAATTCCAGTTTTCCAATTTTTCAGTTGAATTAATTCACTCGGTTTATGCAAAAGCAAAACGTTTAAGGTTAGTAAAAGTAATGGATATTATAAATTTATCTTCCATCTACCGCTGAGATGAAAGCTGACACAGCGTTAAGCAGACGAGAAAAAAAAAACAGGAAGCTTTATTGAGATTAGCTAGGAATCGCACGATATGATAGCAGTGACAAGAAAAAGGCAACAAAACTACATTAACTGACAGTGTCAACACCACACAAATGCATTGTACACCGCCAACAAAGTTGTTGATGTCGGCAAGGAAGTTGTCAATGTCGTAACAAGTACATGTATGGGTATTCCAACAGCAGCAAACTTTATACAGTATAACTCCATCAGTCTGGTACAGTGTAGATGGCATCTGTCAATGAAGAATACAAGGGGATATCATACACATATTTACTACATTGTTATCTAACAATTTTACACATGGTTAAACCATGGGTATAATGGTTTGTTTTTATAGCTGTTACAGGCTAATGAAAATGTCAGCTATCTAAATCTTACAAGTATAATTGTATTTTATGTGTAGAACAATGAGAAATTTATCCATATTTATTGGCAATATTTACTTCATTGAAAAACGGAGTTGCTCTACAGCGCCATTAAAATGCTAGAATCGTGACGTCATTGATAAAATAAGCTTTCGCGAATCGAAGTAGGAAACGTTACTTTTATAGAAAAGGTGCCTGTATTAATCTGAAGATATTTCAGTTTTTATTGAGTTCTGTGACATCCCACCCAACCCAGTCAAATAAAACATATTGATAATTCATTTCAACACCTGCTAAGAAACTTACTCCCATAGATTTTGTCAAATTTATCATCAAAAAGTGTATAAAATATAAAACAATTCCATCGGACCTTTTGTTAGCAAGATTCTGATTGGCTGAAATTGTTGTTGGCTTTAGCACCAGATATTCTAGTATTTCTAGTAGACCTACAATAAAAAATTTTATATCATCGTGTAGAGCAGAATCTCCTATATTTTCTGGTCTTTATTTGAGGTAAATCTGCCAGTCGAAACAGAAACCGCTCCATGAGAACCGCACCCCGTTCCTTGTCGGGCAAGAAATATTTTTTCTTGCTGAGATAGTTTGAAATAATATTTTTTGCAGAGAACCTCCACGGATGAGATTTGTTCTGATAAATGGTTAGATTATATTTATTTAGGCATGCTGGAATTGTTTAGAAGTGGAAATGACAGGTAGTATGCTAGAAATTAATTATTTGGATGACGACGATATTGTTGGCTAGTAATTTTTTATTATTTTTCATTTTTTTTTTCAAAGTGTTGATTATTATGGTTCTTTATATCAGAAGAAAGCGCTTGAAATTCTCTATTCAGTGGTGTAAAAAGTCAGGTGCTAGCTTAAATAGAAAAAAAAAATTAATATTATTCTTTAAAAAAATGTCCGGGATTTTCGCAAAAACAAGGCCAACTTTGATTGACGTGTTATGGCTAATGTGGTGGCCCATTAATTCTTCAAAATTATCTACATGCATCAGAATTGAATTTTCTTTCTATCTGTCGCCTCAGTTTTTTGTTTGGAGCTTTACTTTTGGTGTTTTTTCAAAGCAAAAATGTCAATTTTCAGAAATTCTTTCGTCTGATTAATGAAACGCGCAACCTAATTGGCTAACAATTTTATACTATCCGATAACTTCAGTGTGTAAGAAAAGGTCTATAAATCTTGGACGGTCACAGTTTTTTTATTAATGACGTCACATATCTTGGAGTTGTCCCAGCAAGTGTGTTTTTGGGTGTCTCAAAATTTAGCTGAATTATTTTGTTTTTTTTAGCATGTTCATGGGATATTTATAATATATAAAGCTAATAAAGCTTAATTATAAGGTTACATCAGCCTATAACTGCTGTAAAAAGCGACCATTATACCCATGGTTTAATTACCAGTCAATTTCTCTAAGCCAGCCATCTACTTTGATATCATATTGCTTACAAGAAGATGGATACTTAACACTCACTAATGCAATGCAATCACTCACCAATAATGTACCACAGTGTAGCCAGAGGTACAAGTAACATCTACCATACATTCATCCGCTGGAAGTTCGTTACATGTACGGTAATCAGCAAAGTAGCAACAAGGTAGCAGTCAACTGAAGTAGTTTGTCTTTGTTAACTACCAAACAAGACCAAGCATAGCTGATGTGCCAGTAACCAATTCCTCCTTCAATACATTATCGAGGAGATAACTCCCATGTGAATAGCTGCAACCAGTAAACACAAAAAATATACGTTTAGTTTGCCACTGGGTCAACTTCACACTACTAGTGTACTTGACATCAACTTTGTACAACTTACGGTATAAATTACAGCACAAGTTTTTACCCTCGCATTGCTGTCACCAAATGCTACCCACTTGTACTGTCTGCTGTCTCTACTGTCTGCAGTCTCTACTGTCTGCAGTCTCTGCTGTCTCTACTGTCCGCAGTCTCTACAACAGAGTAGCGTAGTTACCAACAGACTAACAAACTACGCCACACAATACTATTTCTATGTTATTTATGTTATTACACTGACACACAGTAAATTTAGATATTGGGATGGCACATTAATAGCAATCACAAACTAAACCTAAATGAAAGAGTAGACAGGTAAAAGATAAACAAGTAGGTTTTTATACCAATTATGACTGTAAATTTCATTACTTACATTTTCTTGTAATGACATAGTTTGCTTGGGGTTTGTACCTACAATGAAAATTATTTACCAATTATTGTTGGAAAGGCACTATAATGTGTATTATTGCCTGCGCTTGACAGGACACCGTAGTGGCAGACTACTGTCCCACCAACCAAACTATTAATAGTGGTTTGTTTTTTACAACAAAATGCAATGAAAAAACTGCAACTGTAGCCTTACTCACTATCGATGTGTGCATAAAACTTTAGGTCTAACTTTTGTGGTTACTTACTTGTATTATCAACTCCTCAAGTCCTCGCTATGTAAGTGTTATCAACGATGGCCGTAGTCCAGTTGTTGAGGTGGATAGATGTCAAGGAGCTGCACTTGTGGTTAGTCTCACTTCTCAAACGTCAACATTTGGTTTCGTATCTACAATACTAACATAGTGTCACTTCTAGATACAAGTCTAACGACACTTCACCGCTCACTCTTACTTCAGTCACTCATTTTTCACCACACCAGGGATGTCGGGGTTATGTTTAGCATAGCAGTTCATTACATATCTACCAATGCCAGCTGCTACCAGACTAAAATTGGTTGTTAGTATTTGGGCGTATCTAATTCGGCGGCTTGAATGACACTTTGTTTTGATTACATTTGGTACAATCAAGAAGAGACAAATGGGAGTTGTTTCCTTTATCGTGATTATCGAGAAAGAGGGGGCAACTTTTAATCAAAGTGATACTCGAGTGAGACAATTTCAATTTTAAAAGCTATTCTTTGTCATTATTATAATTATTAATCCACGGGCGTGATGTTTTAGCACTACTTAACCAAGTTGATTAGTTTATTATTATTATTTATCCTTTATCATTATCACACAAGTATTGAATTTATTACTACTACTCATTTATAAATAATTATTATAATTTATTTAATTCATTACTTTACTATTAATTATTTATTAATTATTAATTAATAATAAATTAATTAACAAATACAATTATTATAAAAAAAAAATTGAAGACCGTCACTGCAATCAACATCCTATCAAAATCATATAACAAACCACTTTAAATCTTAACTATGACATACCCGTGATTAACAGAGTCCTCATCATTTCACTCCATTGTTTTCAGCATAAATGGATGGACGACGACTTTCTGCTTTGTGTGTCATGGACCCATGGAGCAGTATAGCCCACGGAAATCAGTCAGTCTTATTCCGTGGTACAGCCCATAGAATTATCTCCCCGAGATAATTCTATGGTACAGCCTCATTCCATAGAAGTAGTCATAGCCTGTGTTCGCAGTCTGTTTACCATTGACCTATAAATACATGTGAGTTTTCATTTCAATGCTTTTTACTATGACAGCTGTGAAAGCAGTCCCATATTTTGTCCAGTCACAGTCGTCTACACAATGATGTGGATGACTGTTTGTCCAATAAAGATGAATCTTCTATGTTTGTGACCGTTGCTGCTTTGCAATTTATCTCCATACATCGGCTAAAGGACCAACCAACCAACCATCCTCTTCCCCCTGGTTCTATAAAAAATTAGTAGTGATGATGTTGGGGAAGTGTAATAGATAATAGTAATAAAGGAAGGGAATGATATGATTGAAGATATGATATCATTATTTTGCGAGATTTTTTTTGGAGGTGAATGAAAGGGCAAAAACACCACTGTTTTTGTAGAGGCACCGTGCCAGGCGTAATAATTATTATTATTACGCTATTATTATTATAATAGTATAAATAATAATTATTATCTATGAATGAATGATAATAATTTTAATAATACTTACTTTTTTTCAGTGCCATCGATCGTTGCAACTTTTTTGCAATACAAGTTCCATGCACCAGGGCTTTTTCTGTCGCACTTCAACAAAAGAGTTGAGACTGAGAGCTCAGCCCAAAAGATAGTAGTGAGCGGTGCTGTATGTATGTTTGTATGTATGTATGTCGAGCTTCTATTAGTTCTCTTACCATTATTTTAGTTTTGATGACTAATAACTCTCCCTCTTCCCCATCTTAAGGGTCTAGGAGATCTGCACATAACGAACATCATTCATAACAACAACATTAATTAAAAGTTTGTTGATAATATTGATAATAACAACCATAATAATAATAATAATAATAACATGATGATGAACAACTTGAAGTAGTAGGTGATAATACCGCTCCCACTACTAGTGGAAATTAGTAGTAGTCGGAGTGGTACCACTACTAGTACTACTACTGCTACCGCTCGCGACTACTACGTCTACTACTACCATTACCTAGTAACAGAGTAGAAGAATATTATCCTTCCCCCTATTAATTATTAATATTACATTCAAACGTACGTATATATATATATATAATTAATTAATAATAAATATAATAATATATGTATATTATTATATATTATTAACGGACTATAATTATTATTACTAACAAATAATAATAGTTATCATTATTTATTCTATTTATTTCACTCACCCAATATGATTATTGTCACCATCAAAATATTTTTTGTTTGTTGGTGTAGTAGCTGTTGAACATGGTATAGTAACAAATCAATCATCTTTAATGTCAGAGTCATTGATGCCAACAACAAGTTGAGCGGTTCAGCCATTGTTGTCACTCAGTTAGTAGGTACTCCAACAACTTTCTAAAATATTATAAATTATTTTTTTTATCATGATTACCACTGTATGTAATAGTCACCGTTATTGCACTTATTTTATTAGGCCTGATAATATTAATCATGCTTGCAGTGATTATCGTTAAATAATTTTGCGGCTGTGAATAATATTACAGAGATGGCAGACAAATTGTTGTTACCAAAAAGTATCATTCAGTGAATAAAAAACAATAGCTCACAACGGGGCCAACAACATGTTATTATTGCTAGTATTCATTTTAACAATACTTCATAAATAAATGTCGAAGCAAGCTCAATAACAATGTCCGCTGTCTAGCAGAACTATTTGGGACAATACTCATACCTTTGCCATTTGCTTGTCGTCTGTATTGCATGGTTTATGGTAATGATATGTTATCCGCCACATGACATTCCCATATTGATAAATTCAGTGCTACTTTCTCTGATTGAATTATTTCACTGGCACTTTTCCTCTGCGATGTCACCTACAAAAGCTTATAAAACGATGCTTGTTCCACAGCGCCTAGCGGCCAGCATCCAGCTGCGTTCTCATTATTTAATGACGCGAGTCGCCAGGAACCATATAACGTCAGAGTGTTAATGCGTCATCCCTTCCCAAAAGATATTTGGCACCTCCTACAAAGAACTTAACATAGGGTTAACGTCATGCAGTACAGCAATTGATTGATAACAATAAACATAAATTAATCTATGTATTGCCTGTTCATTATGTAATTAATAAAAAATAATTGTGTGTGGTAAGTGTGTGTAGTGTGTATGTGTGTGTGTGTGTAGCTTGTGTATAGGGTGTGTGTGGGGATGGTGTGTGTGTGTTTGGGTTTATGAATGCGTGTGTGTATACGTGTGAGTATACCAATAATGAAACGGTATAGTAAAGAAAGATGGTAAATAATTACTAGTACATTACAAAATGTTTCATGTGTTTTGAGAAAAAGGTGGAAAAATTTGGAAACACAGTCGACAGGTTACCCTGTAGTGGGTAAAAAAGTCCTCAACAACAAAACAATGGGGAAAACTGGAAAAGAACGACTATTGGACTACAAAATCTTTCATGTGTTTCAATAGATTGTGTTGTGTGTGTTAGTGTGTGTTTGTGTTCGTGTGCTTGTTTGTGTGTTTTTGTGTGTGTTTGTGTGTGTGTGTTTGTTTGTGTGTGTGTTTGCTTGTGAGAGTGTTTTTGTTTGTGTGCTTGTGTGTTTTTGTTTGTGTGTGTTTGTTTGTGTGTTTCTGTTTTTGTATATGTGTTGGGGTGTGTGTGTTTGTGTATGTTTGTTTGTGTGTCTTTTTGTGTGTGTGTAATTGTGTGTTTGTTTGTGTGTGTGTGTTTGTGTGCGTGTTTGTTTGTGTGTTTCTGTTTTTGTATATGTGTTGGGGTGTGTGTGTTTGTGTGTGTCTTTTTGTGTGTGTGTAATTGTGTGTGTTTGTTTGTGTTTTTGTTTGTGTGTGTGTGTTTGTTTGTGTGTGTGTTTGTGTGCGTGTTTGTTTGTGTGTTTCTATTTTTGTATATGTGTTGGGGTGTGTGTTTGTCTGTGTTTGTGTGTGTCTTTTTGTGTGTGTGTAATTGTGTGTGTGTTTGTTTGTGCATGTGTTTGTGTGTATGTTTGTGTGCGTGTTTGTGTATGTTTGTTTGTGTGTGTTTGTTTGCTTGTATGTTTGTGTGCGTGTTTGTTTGTGTGCGTGTTTGTATGTTGTTTTTTGTGTGTGTGTGTTTGTTTTTTGCGTGTGTGCTTGTGTGTGTTTGTTTGTGTGTGTGTTTGTTTATGTGTTCGTGTGTTTGTTTGCTTGTGTGCGTGTTTGCGTGTGTGTGTGCGTGTTTGTGTTTTTTTGTTTGTTTGTGTGTGTGTTTATGTGTTTGTTTGTGTGTGTGTATGTGTGTTAGTGTGTTTGTGTGTGTGTGTAATTGTGAGTGTTTGTTTATGTGTTCGTGTGTTTGTTTACGTGTGTTTGTGTGCGTGTTTGCGTGTGTGTGCGTGTTTGTGTTTTTTGTGTGTGTTTGTGTGTTATGTGTTTGTGTGTGTGTTTATGTGTTTGTTTGTGTGTGTGTGTTAGTGTGTTTGTGTGTGTTTGTTTGTGTGTGTGTTTGTTTGCGTATGTTTGTGTGTGTTTGTGCTTGTTTATGTGCTTGTTTGTGTGTTTGTTTATGTGTTTGTTGGTGTGTTTGTTTGTTTGTGTGTGTGTGTCTATGTGCTTGTTTGTGTGTGTGTGTTTATGTGTTTGTTTGTGTGGGTGTTTATGTGTTTGTTTGTGTGTGTGTTTATGTGTTTGTTTGTATGTGTTTGCTTGTGCGTGTGTTTTTGTGTGTGTGTTTGCGTGTGTGTTGGTGTGTGTTTGTGTGTGTGTGTCTTTTTGTGTGTGTCTTTTTGTGTGTGTGTGTGTAATTGTGTGTGTGTTTGTTTGTGCGTGTGTTTGTGTGTATGTTAGTGTGCGTGTTTGTGTATGTTTGCGTGTGTGTGTTTGTTTGTGTGTATGTTTGTGTGCGTGTTTGTTTGTTTGTGTTTGTGTCTGTGTTTGTATGTTGTTTTTTTGTGTGTGTGTGTTTGTTTTTTGCGTGTGTGTTTGTGTGTGTTTGTTTGTGTGTGTGTTTGTGTGTGTTTTTTTGCGTGTGTGTATGCTTGTGTGCGTGTTTGCGTGTGTGTGTGCGTGTTTGTGTTTGTTTGTTTGTGTGTTAGTGTTTGTGTGTGTGTGTAATTGTGAGTGTTTGTTTATGTGTTCGTGTGTTTGTTTACGTGTGTTTGTGTGCATGTTTGCGTGTGTGTGCGTGTTTGTGTTTTTTGTGTGTTTGTTTGTGTGTTATGTGTTTGTGTGTGTGTTTATGTGTTTGTTTGTGTGTGTGCTTATGTGTTTGTTTGTGTGTGTGTGTTTGTGTGTATGTGTGTTTGTGTGTGTGTTTGTTTGCGTATGTTTGTGTGTGTTTGTGCTTGTTTATGTGCTTGTTTGTGTGTTTGTTTATGTGTTTGTTGGTGTGTTTGTTTGTTTGTGTGTGTGTGTCTATGTGCTTGTTTGTGTGTTTGTTTATGTGTGTGTTTATGTGTTTGTTTTTTGTGTGTGTTTATGTGTTTGTTTGTATGTGTTTGCTTGTGCGTGTGTTTTTGTGTGTGTGTTTGCGTGTGTGTTGGTGTGTGTTTGTGTGTGTGTTTGTTTGTGTGTGTTTGTGTGTGCGTTTATGTGTTTGTTTGTGTATGTTTGTTTGTGTGTGTGTGTTTATGTGTTTGTGTGTGTGTTTGTGTGTGTGTTATGTGTTTATTTGAGTGTGTTTGTGTGTGTTTATGTGTTTGTTTGTGTGTGTTTGTTTGTATGTGTTTGCTTGTGTGTGTTTGCTTTAGTGTGTGTTTGTGTGCGTGTTTGTGTGTGTGTTTATGTGTTTGTTTGTGTGTGTGTTTGTGTGTGTGCGTTTGTTTGTGTGCGTGTTTGTGTGTGTGTGTGCGTTTGTGTGTTTGTTTGTGTGTGTTTGTGTGTGTGTGTTTGTTTGTGTGTGTTTGTGCTACTAGTGGACTGCAAAATGTTTCATGTGTTTCGAGAAAAAAGTGGAAAAATTTGGAAACACAGTCAACAGGTCACACTGTAGTAAGTAAAAGAGTGCTCGAGAAAAAAAGAAGGAAAAATGTAAAAGGTCTGCTATTGGACTGCAAAATCTTTCATGAGTTTCAAGGCATTGTGTGTTTGTGTGTGTGTTTGTTTGTGTTTTTGTGTGTGTTTGATTGTGTGTGTAATTGTGTTTGTGTGTGTGTTTGTTTATGTGTGTTTGGGCTACTAGTGGACTGCAAAATGTTTCATGTGTTTGGGGAAAAATTTGGAAACACAGTCAACAGGTCACACTGTAGTGGGTAAAAGAGTGCTCAAGAAGAAAAAAACAGGAAAAATGGAAAAGATCTGCTATTGGACTACAAAATCTTTCATGTTTTTCCAGACATTGTGTGTTTGTGTGTGTTTGTTTGTGTTTTTGTGTGTTTGTTTGTGTGTGTTTGTTTGCGTGGTGTGTGTTTGTTTGCGCGTGTGTGTTTGTTTATGTGTGTGTGCGTGTGTTTGTGTGTGCGTTTATGTGTTTGTTTATGTGTTTGTTTGTGTGTGTGTTTATGTGTTTGTTGGTGTGTGTGTTTATGTGTTTGCTTGTGTATGTGTGTTTGTTTGTGTGTTTGTTTGTGTGCGTGTTTGTGTGTGTGTGCGTTTGTTTGTGTGTTTGTTTGTGTGTGTGTGTTTATGTGTTTGTTTGTGTGTGTGTTTATGTGTTTGTTTGTGTGTGTGTTTATGTGTTTGTTGGTGTGTGTGTTTATGTGTTTGCTTGTGTATGTGTGTTTGTTTGTGTGTGTGTTTGTGTGTGTGTGTGTGTTTGTTTGTGTGTGTTTTTGCTACTAGTGGACTGCAAAATGTTTCATGTGTTTCGAGAAAAAAGTGGAAAAATTTGGAAACACAGTCAACAGGTCACACTGTAGTGGGTAAAAGAGTGCTCAAGAAGAAAAAAGCAGAAAAAATGGAAAAGATCTGCTATTGGACTACAAAATCTTCCATGTTTTTCCAGACATTGTGTGTGTGTTTGTGTGTGTATTTGTTTGTGTGTGTTTGTTTGTGTTATTATTTGTGTGTTTTTCTGTGTGTTTGTTTTTGTGTGTTTGTGTGTGTGTTTGTTTGCGTGGTGTGTGTTTGTTCGCGCGTGTGTGTTTGCTTGTGTGTGTGTGTAATTGTGTGTGTGTTTGTTTATGTGTTTGTGCTACTAGTGGACTGCAAAATGTTTCATGTGTTTCAAGAAAAAGGTGGAAAAGCTTAGAAACACAGTCGACAGGTCACACTGTAGTGGGTAAAAGAGTGCTCAACAAGAAAAACGAAGGAAAAATGGAAGAGATCTACTATTACACTACAAAATCTTTGATGTGTTTCAAGAAAAAGGTAAAACAAAAATTTAGAAACACTATCGTCAGGTTACACTGTAGTAGGTAAAAGGATGCTCAACGAGAAAAAGATTGTGGAGCACGTTTATTAATAAGAAAAGAGGATAGTGGGAAAAAATTGAAAACCGCTACTAGTGGACTGAAAATGTTTCATGTGTTTCGAGAAAAAGGTGGAATAATTTGGAAACACAGTCGACAGGTCACACTGTAGTGGCTAAAATATTGCTCAGAAAAAAAGGATTTTGGAGCAATTATATCACTAATAAAAGAGTGTAGTGATAAAAGATGGAAAACAGCTACTAGTGGACTGCAAAATGTTTCATGTTCTTCAAAAAAAGCTGAGTAACTTGGAAACACAATTGTTAGGTCTCATCAGAGTGAGTAAAAGAGTGTTCAGCAAGAAAAGTGTTGAGGAGCAATTATGCTAATCATAAAAGAGTATAGTAGGGAAAGGTAGTAGTTTATTAGTAGACACTATGTATTAAGCACTAAAATGTCCACCAGATCATGATCAGAGAAATATATAGGTGTTACTTTTGTATGAATTTTTAATTGACTTTTAACATACACAGCGTCTAATAGGCTACCACTGATATGCGTAGCCGATCTTACAAGCTGCTCAAATCCTCTTCCTTCCATGAAAATTTTAATGCTGTGACGTGAATCAGAAAGTAGGTTTTCATTAAAATCTCCTACAATAATTGTGTTATCTATGTTAGGTAGAGTCTCAATTCTATCTAATAAAACATTAAGGTTACGGATGCAAGCACTAATATTTAAGCTAGGGGAACGGTAAACACAACCAATTAGATAATTAATGTTACAGTGGGTTACTTTTACTAGAGTAATTTCAATTTTATCAACAGTTGGTTCAATTGCAACTTTTTCCGCAGTTAGGTTAGTTTTAACGTAAATCAAAGCACCCCCTCCACAACTATTATTCTCTTGGCCTCTGTCCGTTCGGAAGATGTTGAAGTCAGGGATATTGACAATCGAGTCATCAATATTTGACGATAGCCAGGTTTCAGTGAGACATATTAGTTTATAGTTGAATGAATAACTTTTAATAATGTCTTCAATTTTACTGCGCAATCCTTGAACATTATGTAACCCAATAAAAGCTTTACTATTTGCAAATGGACTCAAATCCAATTTTTGAAGGTCGCTCAAACTATTATGAATTTCTTCGTCCATGTAAATGTATTCGGATTTTAGATTTTTAATGTACAGTCCATTTAAACTAGATACTCTGCTTAAGGCAACATACGATTGGCCAGGTAAAAATGTTCCCTCCATATCAAAAACCATCTTGTCAAGCGTCATACCTTGTGTTTTGTGAACGGTGGCTGCCCAACCCAGTTTTAAAGGAAATTGTCGCCGAGTAATGTGTTTATTTTTCTCTAACACAGCATCAAATCTTGTAATGACCATAGTGTTCTCTGGAACATTTGGTGGTATTACAGGATTGAGACCTAATCCAACCCTATCGCTATCAAACTTTACATATATTTTCTCCACTGTATTGATATTATTTAAACCCACTTGAACTACAGTGCCAAATATTCCATTTACTAAGCCATTTTCTACACAAATATTTCTTGTTAACATAACTCTACTATCTATCCCTATGTGAAGTGTGGAGGGCAGATCATTCGAGGTACCTGGTTTATTTTTAGTAAGTTTAGATAATGTACCGCTAGTTTTATTTTTAAAATAGTCATACGCATCAATGGAATACAAAACATCACAAACTTCATCTAATTTAATTCTATTATAGCTTTCAGCCCTTTTATTTGTAGCGTAGACATGCAAAGCATCATCTGGTAGTTGTGAAATATCTAGTCGGCTGGATAACATAGTAGCAGTTTCCACATCCAATTTTGCATGTTTCCGCTTCACTCGTAACTTATTTAAAACATTTGCAAATAAGGCATCATCTTTCTGTCGCATAACTTCATTCAGCTCAACACACATGAAATTGTCCCTAAACAAATCATTACCATAGCACATTTTAGGGACAACTAACGCTGTTGCCCTGACAGGGGACAGCTGATGGAAATCCCCCACAGCAAGCACACTCACTCCACCGAAGCACATTGCTTCATCTGACAGACTCACACCTTTTAATTGCCGCAGCCTTCCGTCCACATACTCTAGCAGCCTCGGACTCACCATTGACACTTCATCAATAATTATTATTTTTACATTTTCAAGAACAGCCCTCAGTGAATTTAAAGTATCCGAACATAATGGTTGATAATGTGCTGCAGTGGTGACAGGTATTTTAAGTGCGGAATGAATTGTGTGACCAGATATATTGTGTGCAGCTGTGCCAGTAGGTGCCAAGAGCAAAACTTGGATGTCGTCAGGTGCTTCACTATCCCTCAAAATATGGTGTGACATGTTGTAAATGCATTTAATAATGTGAGATTTGCCTACACCAGCACCACCGGTAACAAAAATGTGCAAAGGATCAGAAGCTCGCTGGCAGCGTTTTACGTTAAGACACCAATTTCTTACATAGTAAAATATCTGTTTTTGTTTCTCATTCATCGATTGAAACAAAGGTTTAATGTTATCAGTCAACAACTCAAAAGCGCAAAGGTTACTGGTGGTATTCTTGTTGGTATTATCAAGTTCTGGTAATAAAACATCATTTTCTTCACAGTTATCGCAAGCGCCATCTTCTCGCTCACAAATTTGATTTTGGCGGTCAAATTCAGCATTAGGTGCCAGCAATGCCCACGCGTCCTCCAGGTTAGCGTCTGATTTTAAGAGCTCCCACGCTTCATCAAAAAGCCGACTATTGTTACCTTCATCAGTATACGTTTGATTAGCTTTAACAAGATCGCAAACTTTGATTGGTGGATCGGATTGGAATATTTTAACAGAAGCAAGTTCATAAAACTCTCTATAAGTATCATAATTATCAGGTTTAAGTTGTTTTAAGTTTCGATGAGGCAAGTACAGTTTGAGAAGAGTTAAATAATATTCTTCAGAGTTTGACTCTTCAGAAAACTTGGTGTATCTAATAACTGCAGACTTACTTTTCGTTCTTCTCATCACATAACCACACTCATTCTCCAATCTACACACACTCTCACTGTTGATACTTTTAGCTACTTCTGATTTACTAAGTACTCTATAGTCTGAGGCAAAACGAGCCTGACACATCTTTTCAAACAGCTCATCTCTAGGTCTAGAGCAGTACCTATCATACAAAGATGTCATCCAAATTTTTTTCGTTTCCCCATTAACAACATCGTCATCATCATTAGCTATTTTATTGATTTGGTTAATAGGTAAACTCATCCTCATATCATCCTCATTAGTCGGAACAAAAATAATTTTTCTACTAAATTGTTTTAAATGCATACCACACAGTCTCACCACAGCTTCCTGTACAGAAACTTCCCTATGAGTAAAATACTTATGACCTAACGCCTTCATTTGTCTAGCTGTATTCAAATCCTTACCCTCCTCAACCAGTGAATCTCGGGCATTCTTTAAGATACTTCCTAACTCACTCTCACTTTTACTAATATATGATACAATATACATAATACAGCTATAAGGGTCTATAACATACTGTATATCTATGTTGGCATTCCAGGCTCTCAACAGGTGCTCATTATAATTATTAATGTAAGTTTCACTAGAGTTTCTTTTGAGCACGACAGCCGATCTTTTTGTCAACGATCTCATAGTCTCTTGAAAATGTGCAAAGCTATCAAAACCGCTTTCTTTGTACACCTCGTCATTGACATTTCCTTCCGTTCCCTTTTCCAACAAATCGTGCAACCTAACCAACAATTCTTCATCTTTGTTTTTATTAGAAGCAACGGCATCATTTGCTGGCTCAACAATAAAAGTCATATTTGATACAGGTTTAGGAAAATTAAATCTACACCTTTTATTTTTGCCTCTCTTACATGACGCCGAGTGATTTTTACTGTGCGTTTGAACACTGGCTACTAAGTCATGCAGTTCGGGATCGGTGTCCTTGTCTGGTAGCGTTGCCGAAACGTATGTATCAATGAAATCAACAACAACATTGTGCGGGTCTTTATTTAATTTAGGTGCATCCTTTATCCAAAATAAGCAGTGCAAATGAGGTGCTCCACGAGCCTGAAACTCTACTCTATAAAAGTAATCCACAATCTCTCCAATAGGTTTACTGGGACCAAGCAAAACATATTTAAAAAACAATTCTACCCTGTGATAAAACATTCTTATTGCAGTTACTGGGTTGGACCTTAGTATTTTACATTTTGTTTTGTAATCCATTGCAAGAATTTCTTCGTCGGAGCAAAAATTACCAGATTGCTTTAAAATAGCCCCCAAATGACAAGTCCATCTACTAATTTCGGCACTTGAAAAAGTTACAAACCAGGTAGGAAGACCGAGACATCTAAGCATTGCAAACAAATCATTCATTGTCTTTTTCCAAAATTCTGGGGATCCTCTCACTGTCCGAAAAAATTTGAACCCTTGGTCGGACTTCAGAATACCTCTTAGCGTTTCTGAATCTAGTAACATATTACGAGTGATATTAATGGCATTTGATCCTTTTCTCAAATTAATTGAAATACTGGAAAGTAGTTGTTCGATCTCGTATACGTATTGAGCAAAGAAGATGTATTGTGTGTTGGAAGCAAAGCGCGTGTCCGCTGAAAACAATCGCGCGTTATAATACTTATTTCTAGTGATTCTAACTTCTCTGTGCTCATCAAATGTGTTTTTTCCATCCGGAAACAGTGCTGGAAAAGATTTAGCTTCAATATCATTATCACTAAGCAAGCTAATGGGTTGATTACCTTCGGCGGGGGCAATTGACACTGATTCAATGTTATCAATATTTATTTCATTAACTAGATCAATAGGTTGTAAACACGAATCCAAAACATTTCCGTCAACGATTGCGGCTGCTTCATTGTCTGTTCTATTTAACACACCAGAGTCATCCGTTACACATTCTTCTATAGTGCAATCATCTTCATTCACACATTCATTGTCAACCACAGGGTCATTACTATTTATAACACAATCCTTCAACAAATTGGTGCTCTGTGCAACAGTATCATACCATGATGTATTTACCTCCACCTCAGTGTAAAAACGATTTATCTGTTTCAAATCAGCCAATGCTTTATTGATTTTTGCAATATCAACGATTTGGTAATCTGTATGACCTTTATATATTAGTTTACGTTTTAATTTTATAGGTATTAACTTTGATTCTCCCAATGGCTGTGGCAAAACATTGGCAACAGCTCGCAAATTTGACGGAACACAAATTACTGGCCCTTTTATAGCTTTTTGACCAGCTCTCACTAATGAAATTAATTTTTCAAATGGCAAGTACAAAGATATCAATTGCTGTTCCAATGAGTTCATTGATTTGAAATGATCAGTTCGTTCCATTAGAAACATATTGTTAGTTTTCGCCTGGGGTGGAAGTCTCCCAGCATGTATGTGATTACTGCAAGTGTAACATACATATTGGTAACCCTGACAATTCTCCCCGCAACCTTCGCAATTAGCATGTAAATAATTATCATTAACACAGCGCGCTATCAATTCTTCATGCGTATACAAGTGCCGTTTAAATATTTTTATTTGTGTGTCAAACAACAGACGATCGCACACACAGCATACAAATGTGGGGCTTTTTGCAGATTCTAATCTAAACTTGTTGATTGCATAACGCGTATTTGACAAGTCCTGTTTGTGTGTTAGGTAGGTTTCTATTCCACTCGCAATTACACTCTCTCTGAAACTCTCATCATTTGCATATTTGTCTTTGCTTCTCGCCATAACGCTCTCTCTGAAACTCTCATCATTTGCGTATTTGTCTTTGCTTCTAGCCATAACGCTCTCTCTGAAACTCTCATCATTTGCATATTTGTCTTTGCTTCTAGCCATAACGCTCTCTCTGAAGCTTTCATCATTGGTATACTTGTCTATGCTTCTTGCCATTAAGTGTTCTCTGTAACTTACATCATTTGTATATTTCTCTTTACCACTCGCAATAAGGTGTTCTCTGTAAGTATCATCATTTTCGTATTTTTGTTTACCCTTTAATATTTTATTTATACGATGCTGTTCATCAGTAGCATATTTATGTTTACTCTCCGATTTTTTGCTTTCTCTGTGTGCCTTGTTGTTTGTATAGATCTCACTTGACCTCGCTTTAACTCTTTCTCTGTATTCTGCGTTTTCTTTGTAGCTGTTTTTGCGTTTTGTAACGATCAACTCCGCAGATTTACGAGATGCTGTGTGGGCGCTTGTCATTTTCTTGTCGTCTTCATTTAACACGCGTAGCCTCTTTGATGCTACATGATCTCTAACATTCCGTTTGTCATTTGTACGTTTGTTTCCTCTCAGTTGTGATGGCTGCTTAGCTCGTCCTAGGTTTGTCGCACTTGATTCAGGTGTACTAGTACTGCATTTTCTAGCACTGTATTTTATTTTCGCATTCATCTTTGCTTTTCCATTTTGCACGACACTGGCGTATGTTACCTTGGTATTGCTCTTGTTATTACCTATGTCAGTTCTTGCTGTTACTGTAATTGCACTTATTGATGGCGGCTCTAACTCATTTGTTACTCGCTCCATTAAAACCCCACATAAATGATAGGGTACCTCTGGTGCAATATAAAGTTTGTACCTAATTGTTACGATGTATGCAGCTACTGACCTTAAATTGTTAAACTTAAACAAACCCGCACGGCCATCTGTCGCTGGCTGACCGGACCTATTTCTTGCATGTGTGTCGAGCACTTGATATCCTGTGTTTGTTTTTAATATTGCTGTTGTGTATGCTTGCATGGTGAACAACACTCCCTTGGAGAATTGCTCACTGTCATTATTGAATATGTTGGTCAGCTCTATGCATATCTTCAATGCGTTATATTGTACACTATACCTAGACTCTATTACACCGTACCCATCAACAAATACTCTTCTACGAACATTCACACCAAATACTGAAAAGTTTGCTGGTAAATCTTCGGGGTTAAAGTACATAAAATTGAACGGCTTATATTCTATATACATTGATGAACCTTCAACCATTATCGACTCAATCGTATTCCCACTCCACTCATCCGCACTCATATAAAGACAGTTAATAGCTACTGCGCAATAAGCTGTGGGCATACATTGTTTGCCAGCAGCAACCCCAAATTGACCATGACTTTGATTGAAAGTACACATAACTGAACTTACCGGTTTGTCAGATGTAGTTGTACCCGATGGAATTGGTACCTCAGAGATGGATGTTGTTTCTCTGCACGCAACTGGGCTTACCAGCCCGCCATGTGTAGCTGTACCCGATGGAATTGGTACCTCAGAGATGGATGTTGTTTTTCTGCACGCAACTGGGCTTACCAGCCCGTCATGTGTAGCTGTACCCGATGGAATTGGTACCTCAGAGATGGATGTTGTTTCTCTGCACGCATTTGGGCTTATCAGCCCGTCATATGTAGCTGTACCCGATGGAATTGGTACCTCAGAGATGGATGTTGTTTCTCTGCACGCAACTGGGCTTACCAGCCCGTCATATGTAGCTGTACCCGATGGAATTGGTACCTCAGAGATGGATGTTGTTTCTCTGCACGCAACTGGGCTTACCAGCCCGTCATATGTAGCTGTACCCGATGGAATTGGTACCTCAGAGATGGATGTTGTTTCTCTGCACGCAACTGGGCTTACCAGCCCGTCATATGTAGCTGTACCCGATGGAATTGGTACCTCAGAGATGGATGTTGCCTCATTGCAAACAGCTGGGCCTACCAGCACGTCAGATGTAGCTGTACCTGGTCGAATTGGTACCTCAGAGATGGATGCTGTCTCACTGCACACAGCTGTGCTCACGGGCAGGCTGGAGGTAACAGTAGTTGTTGGTATAACTACTTCACTGCCTGTAGCAGTCCCCAGTACCTCTGTGTCAGCGCTACTGGTGTCAACAGCTGTATCCCCTTGCATCAACTTTCTCTTTTTACTCTGCATCCTTCTGGCTGCTGCCTTGGTGGCCGCTGACTTTTTGCGAGGCATCCCTCTGTTGATTGGTTGTACAGTATACAAGAATACTGGATCTACAATATACTATAATATAGTTTAGCGTTGTATTAGCAGGTCTGAATCGTTGTAGTGTTGATGAGCATCTGACTTGACACCTGTCAATTTTTACCTGTGCTGGCATTATTTCAAAAAAGCTACCAAAAAGCTTGCCGTTGTTTGTGTCAGCATGGGTGGTCTGGCTCAGCCTGGTCTGTACGCTGCTACTACACTAGGCATTGAATGCAACATCATGCATATATCAGGTGCACAGCGTTTGTTTCATATATCACTGTCCAGTATGTAAAGTCGTAGTTTTGCGATGTTTTACACCACTGTACACAGAATGTGCAATGCTACCACACAGCTGATCGTCTCAAAGTGAATGTTATGAACATCTAATGACAAACTAACTCGTACAGTCTTCTGTAGGTCTGACAATGATATCCACTGTCGTATATGTGGTCATTCCCTCAAAATCTGCAGCTGTATCAGCTTGGTAACACATTTGTGAACTCTATTGATGTGTGGATTGTGTCAGAGACTGAACTTGCAGCCTCCACAGATGCGAGTGTTTGTCCATCACTGGATGTAATCAGCCATGAGATGAAGATATGGGTATGTTATTGTTGTCTCCCCATGTAATACAGCGTGTTATGTACATGTAGCTCATGTCAAGTGATATGTGGTGTGTAGTATAATTTATGGGGATTTTCTCATGTTTTCATTTTCTATAATGCTGATGTAGACATGGCGAGCTGTAATATTTGAACATATATTGGAAAAAGTCACTCTTTGCTCCACTTACGAAATACCTTCAGATTTATTTAAGTTGTTCCAGAGCTAGATTTATTTATTACTGAACTGTAGTGTCACAACTGCTTACCCTATGCTTTATATATATTGTTGTCTACTGTTGTCGGTCACAGGCAGTTAGCTGCACCTATGTTAGATGTTATTGTTACCAGCTGATTCATCATATTTCTATCAGCATGTAACAATGCATCATAGATTGTTCTTTTGTGTTAGTTTCTATGTAACATTTGTTGTGTTAGTTTCTATGTAACATTTGTTGTGTTAGTGATAAATTTGTGGCTCTGCAATTTTTTCTCTTTTTTTCTGGCAGCTGAAAAATACTTCTCATTCTGTGCATCTTGGAAAATTTTCTTGGACATGTTCAGTTGGCTTGTTTTACTAACCAATGTTTCTTATGCAACAGCAGTAGGCGGCAAGTCGATGAGTCATATATCAATGTATGGCCTAGTAATGTAGTAGTAGTTACTAGTAGTAGTAGTTCCTAGTAATCAGCTGTACACAATACCATGCAGCAATGTCATTTTTTCGTTCTCTTAGGCCATTTTTCATTCACGCCAGAGTTGTTGTTTTGGTAGCTGATGACTTGCTTTCACTAACCATCATTTCATCAGTTTATTGTACAGTTATTATATAGTAATACTTGATACACACTACAATACATTGGGAGATGTATTAACACTGCAATGCTTGCACGGTTCTGTTATTGTATTGCATGTTTTTGACACCTGGTTTATTCACCTGTTTTGGCACTGGATCAAAAAGCTCCTAAAAACCTTGTTGTCGTTTCTGTCACGTTGGGTGGTCTAAGACTGTTGCCCTTGCGCTGAAGCTACAGGCTGAGTATTGAATATTGTCCAGTCCAGTGATTTTCATTGAGCCCTGCGTTTTGTGCATTATGGTCCAAGGTCGTTTTTTTGGGTGTCCATCCCTAATTATTATACACGGAACATGAGAACACGCTATGCTCCCTCACAGCTGATCATGTGGAAGTCAATGATAAATAAATAGTATTTAATGCATTAATTCCATAAATAAACTCTTATACCCTTTCACAGGTGTGACAATGCTATCCATTGTTACATATGTGGTCACTTCCTCAAAACCTGCCGTTGTATCAGCTTGGTGAACGAACCCTTGTGAACTCTATCTATGTATGGATTGCTTCAGAGACTGCTTGCTGTATCCACATATGTGAGTGTCCGTCTATCGCCGGATGACATCAGCCACAACATGAAGGTATGGATGTGTAATTATTCTCTCCACATGCTGAACAACATACAACATGTAACTTGTGTCAAGTTATATGTGTTGTTGAATTCAGTCGTATCGTTTTTGGTGAGGCCATGAAATGTAGCAGAAGGTTAATTGTCGTAGATTAGAGAAAATTTGAGCCAGCATCCATGTTTTTTTTCTGATTTTGTCTTGCTGCAACGACTTGAGTGAATATGTAGTTATAGTTGTGTGTTTCAGTCCCAAAACTAACCTCAATTTTAGTTATTTGTTTTCCCCTAATGCAACAGTTCTGTGCCAGCAAGTATGAGTAGACCATGCTATTTGTTTACTTCGTGCTCTATTGTTTGGAATATTCTATTGATTAGAGTTGTCTGCTGACACATCTATGAGCTAGTAATGTGTAGTTATGAGTGAGTAAAACTGTTAAAACAATCAAATTGCCATGAGTAGCTGCTGTCAGCACATTTGAGTTATGTAATGCCTTTATAGCTGATGCATCTACAAAAGACCATGTGATTGTTATACATACAGAAGTTGTCTGCTCTCAACTGTCCTTCATATACTGGTGTATACCATGCTAATGTTGCGTTGACCTACGGACAGTATTAGTTACATAAATTTTGGTTGTTCTGTCATTTTTCCATGTCAACTCTGGGTTACTAGTTTTGGCTTTGTCACTGTCACCTGCTTGTTGAAGTATGGACTGTCTCCTGGTTGTTCTGTGCTCTGAAACACTGAGAGTTACATCCTGTTACACTTTTATTTATAGAAATACACGACACAGTAGAGCCGGAGCAACCATACAAGCGTATCAGCATGTGATGGTATTAGGACACCTTTTGTAGCTTTGAGGGATCTGTCGACATCATCAAATACTGCAACTGTTTACCCTCCCATAAAGAGCACACAAATTCTAACAGCTTGTTATAGAGGTGAGGCTGTCTCTATTTATCTGATCATTGTAAATGCCCTTTTTGTGTCTATAAAACTGACTGCTTGAGGGTGTTCTTTCCTGTGTGTGGTACATTGCCCATGTATGTGGGTTTGTGGAGGACACATCTTAAAAACTATGGAAAAATGACAACTTGCAGTAAGAATGTCTGAATTGTTTATATTTATTTTATTTTCACTGGTGCTGAAAAATTCATAACCCTCTCTGGGACTTTCAGAAAGTTTAACATCTAGAAAATTGAATTGTGGTTTATCATCTCAAACCAAAAGTCAAATAGCCATGGTTGCAGCAACAAAGATAGCAACCTCTTACGGTTGTTTCTGTTTTTTTGGAGTTGCCTTTCTGTACCAGGAGCAAACAACTTCAGATTTTGCAACCTAATAGATCATTTTGAGAAATTGTGGTTGCTGCTCTCCTGTCTGTGTGATATATAATGTAACATTGTTTATTCCTATTCTAACCATTGCCTACTGGGAAATCTACAATATGATTGCATCATTTTCTAGCTCTTTAAGTTTTTTATATCAATTATTGTTGAAATTCAACAAGTTTATGTACTGCAGATTGTAACAAAAACTTTTACGGACATATAGCTAGCTAGCACGCATTTGGGTATTACTACTGCTGTCCAATGCGTACTCGTACTTTGTGATAAGCTACAATATTATTTTGAATTTTATTTTCTCATCGCGTCTGCTATGTAACACATCGTTTTATGGCGACAAAGCTAATTCCACATTTTTTACAATTTTCTTGTGTCAGTTGACTATTCATGTAACCAAACACATTCTAACCTTAGCCTTTCACATTCTTCCATAACTGCAGCTGATCCATTGCATAATTATTGGGAGTTGTCTGCTCATCGTACAATTCTAGGAAACTTGCACTAATTTTATAGTAACTTTTCACTGACTCATACAATTTCAGTTGCTGTCATGTATGTGTGGAGTGTAGTGTGCGCTCTGTTCTCTCTCATTTAATTCAGTTGTTGAATGTCCACGGCAGCTTCATGCCTATTCTATTGAACTAAACATAGACATAGACAATGTGGAGTATTCATTGTTCTTTTGTACAACTCAGTCTTTCTTTCTTCTACAACTCAGTATCATGTCAACCTATGTCATTGACAATACTATTAGCGTTGAATCCGTATCGATGCCAATTACTTTCTATTTTATATTTTTATTAATGTTTTTATAACTTCTGTCAAGTCTTCCATAATTCAAACCATCATTTGCTCCTAATTTTGAGTAAAGCTTTTGCCTATCAATGTTTGATACAGATGAGGAAATGTTTTGTCCATTACTTTAGCATTTGTTGCCATTAAACATCAGCTGATTTGTTTGTTGCAGGTACTAGCAGCTGACAGTAGTTGAAGCAAGAACCATTCAAGTTACAGCCCAGCCCACGGGATTATTGTACTGCGTGTCCCACATTGCTTTGTTGTTACCATTTGACATGATACAGCTTTTGTTGCTTGCAATTTGTAGTCACCGAACGTTCTGATCTTACGTGTATTGTGTTATTGCAAAAACATTTAGCTCTTGCTGTAGGAGTTGTTACCCCTTGCATATTGTCACGGGACATTATGTAATAGTAGACAACTCCAACTCCAACAATCATCTATTTACTGATATCGATTTATAACTTGTAATATTTGTTGGTTTTGAATTTTAATGCTGCCAGTAATTTCAAATATAGATATATCCAGTATATAAAGTCTATCGACGGTTAATCTTTTCAGCTTGACTAATCATATGTTATAGAAATTGCCAATCATTCATATGGATTAAACGTGCAATATACCAGAGTGCCAGCTATCCTCTCCGTAATGAACGTTTTTACATGTAATCAGTTGCTCTGAATTCAGTATGCAAGGATTTTTTTATGTCAATTTTGGAAATCTGGCATACCCAGGGCTTAAGTTAATTTCTCGAAGACTTGTATCGTAAGTTCAAGTTACTTGGAGTTGTCTTCTAACGAATGCTACTAAGGTAAGTGGCAGCGACTCCCAAAATTCTATAACAGGGCCCAATCAACATTTTTAAAACCACTTTGGATTGGTATCAAAGAAAGAGAGACAGGGAACCTCTATAATGTCAACAAGCAGAATTAAATTCTGCTAGAGTTTTATTACAACAATTAGAATTGTTTGTATTTTTTGCGGAGCAGTTGCGCTAAGCGCTGAAATGAATGTTGACCCGATTGGATAATACTCCGTAACCAAGTCCGTTGTTCCATAGGATAAGTTTTTACCTTTATTGCCTCACTGAATATTTGCTTTTCACCAAAGGCAATCTCATGCTAATAACATGCTGGAAATGACTGGCTTTTGTTCAGTTAGCATTTCCATTGAGTATACTTATATTACAAACTTTGAACAGATTTGTTTTGAGGATAGCAACTTATTTTTATCATTCACTTGGTCCTGCAAGTAACTGGTTTAATGTTTTCCACACGCAAAATGGGTGTGTATGTACCATTCACTTGGTCCTGCAAGTTCCTGGTTTAATGTTTTCCACACGCAAAATGGGTGTATATGTACTTATTAAGCGATATGTTGGCTGGAGTAATCTTCTCCTACTTTCACAGCAAACCTGGAGCAGACAACTTTCAATTTACAGTTTAGTATCCAGAATGTTAGCTGAATGATATTTTATTAATGGCTACCAATGTAGACTGACATGCTATCAATATTTGGTAGTGTAATCATTAATCCTGTGGCCAAACTACTTTTTATTAACAGGTACTAATGTTCAGCCGTTCACATTACAAGATGCATCAGAGTTAAACTTGATGAACTGCTGTTGTTCAGTTCTCAGTTACATTCCTAAGTGTGGAATTATTTTCTCTTGAAAAGTGTTTTGCAATGGTCCCTTTCTTGAGGAACCATACCATTAGCGATGTTTGATGTAATCCAGTGCTGTTGATAAATGCAAACATGGTGGTGTGGAGGATTCAGTGTGTGATTGTAGAACCCAAGTACTGGGGTTCAATTCTAAATTATTGATTCTCTAAAATACTCTTGTTTTTGCTCGCAAACACAAATCAATATCTAGTTATTATTATTTTTTTTTTTCTTCTTTCGCGGCGAACTTGACCGAACTTGGTTAAGTTTTTCTCAAGAACCGTTAGAGATAGAACTACAAAGTTTTTTGCGACACAATCGTGAGGCATCGGGCCAACAAATAAGTTAGTTATGAAGTTACAGAACATTCCAGAACATCGCAATCCAGGTGCGAAAACAGGTAAAAAAATCGTTTTCGAAAGCATCAAATTGGCTAAAAAATGTAGACCCGATTGACGAAAAAATACCAAATTTTGAAAGATGGTGCATTTTGCTAACTTTCTGATTCGACATCATGACACGACATTAAAAAATCGTTCGGAAGCGGCCATCTTGGATTTTTGTGAAAATCGCAGTTTTTAGCATAAAACAGCTTCCCGTTAAAGAACCAACAGGCCGACTTAGCTGAAATTTGCAACAAACATGTGCCATAGTGTATCGATGTACCATTTTGAACTTCAAAGCAATCGCGCAAAACTGTTTCAAGTTTTTACATTTTCAAACTTGAAAATCTAAACAAAAACAGCATTTTTCAACGCTTTCCGAGACCATAATGGAACAAATCCGGAACAAGTAAAATATCAGGTCAAATAGCCCAATGCTTGAACTTTCTAAAAGTAGAGACTACAAGTTTCTCGCAATACCGCCAAAACAGCTATCCCATTTTCAAAAGAGGTCTTCCAAACGGAAAAATGACCATAACTCGGGGACGGTTACTCCGATTTGCAAATATTTTGCATGGTTGCAATCGCATTGTAACCCTCTTTCAGATGAACATGCGTCAAATTTCTGATCTTTGGCGAAAGAGTCAAAGCCCACACGGTTTTCAATGTGTGATGAAAATGCTCATTATTTACTGTTTTCACAGCGGAAAAATTTTTCTCCTCCGAAACTTAAGCACAAACAGTATTCAGGTGACAAATTGAACAAACCTGAAAGAAATTGAAAATATTCGATAAGTATTTAGCGCTCTCCGAACCCAAAATACTTTTTTGTATGTAGGCCATACTACTTTCTTTTTATCTAAAGCTGTTTATGAACCACATGCAACATTGCTAGATGGGTAAATGGTTAACATTGTGACTTGCTGTTGACAGGGTTTGGGTTCGATTCCCAGGTAGGGATTTCTTTTTCGCATAAAAAAAACTATTGTCAGAAAAGAGGGGCCAAGTTAGCATGAGTATATGTGGCAACAGGAGTGTATGTTGTATTGGCAGTCGTGAAGTATGTGCTTGTGTGGCCCCAGCACAAAAAGCATCTAAGCAATTCAAAAAGCTGCTTTTTGCAAAAAGTAAAGCTGTCGCAGAACATTTGTCAATATGTACTAAATTAGATTGTTCATCAGCAACTTGTCTTTATAGCTTGATGGTTAAGATTGTCGCCTACTGGTTTAGGGGTCAAGGTACGATTCCCAGGGGTGGAAGTTTTTTTCACGTAAAAAGTCTCTGCAAGTACAACTTTACTGCCAAGTATAATGCTTAGGAACAATGACGTTGTTACAATTGTGCTTTTCCAGTGAGATGTTGATGGAGTAGTTGGTGGAGTGTGTGATTTAATGCGTTCAGTACAGGTGTTCAATCCTCACTTATGAGTATCATTTTTAACATTCATTCTCTAAAATACTCTTGTCTTCACTCGTGAATACAATTTCATCTAGTTAGTATTTTAGAGAATCTAAAATACTATTGTTATTGCTGGTTTTATTATTATTATTTTTTTTTTTTTTCTTATTCTTTCGCGGCGAACTTGATCGCACGGTAGCCACTTTTTCTCAAGAACCGTAATACATAGAGCTACAATTTTTTTTGCGACACGATTGATAGACATCGGGCATTAAAGTAAGTTGGTTTTTGAAAGGACAGAACATTCCAGAACATCACAATTTAGGTGCGAAAACTCGCAAATAGTCGTGTTTCAAAGCATCAAAGTGACCAAAAAGATGCAGACCAGATCGACGAAAAATTACGAAATTTTGAAAGATGGTGCATTCCGCTAGCCTTCTGATTCGACACCATGACACGTCAATAAAAAATAGTTCGGAAGCGGCCATCTTGGATTTTTGTGAAAATCACAGTTTTTAGCATAAAACAGCTTTCCGTTGGAGAACCAACAGGCCGAAGTAGCTGAAATTTGCTACAAACATGTGCCATAGTGTATCGATGTACCATTTTGAACTTCAAAGCGATCGCACAGAACCGTTTCAAGTTTTTACATTTTCAAATTTGAAAATCTAAACAGAAACAGCACTTTTCAATGCTTTCCGAAACCAGAATGGAACTAATCAGCAACAAGTAATTTATAAAGCAGCATAGCCCAATGCTTGAACTTTCTAAAATCAGTGACTTCAAGTGTCTCGCAATACCGGCGGCACAGCTATTCCATTTTCAGAAGAGGTCTTCCAAATGGAAAAATGACCATAACTCGGGGACGGTTACTCCGATTTGCATAAATTTTGCATGGTTGCGATCGCATTGTAACCGTCTTTCAGATGAACATCCGTCAACTTTCTAATCTTTGGTGAAAGAGTCGAAGCCCACACGGTTTTCAATGTGTGACAAAAATGTTCGTTGTTTACCGTTTTCACCGCGGAAAAATTTTTCTCCTCCAAAACTTCAGCGCAAACAGTATTCAGGTGACAAATTGAACAAATCTGAAAAAAATTGAAAATATTCGATGAGTATTTAGCGATGTCCGAAACCAAAATAGTTTTTTGTATGTAGGCCATACTACTGTTTTTTTTATCTTTAGCTGTTTATGAACCACATTCAACATTGCTAGATGGCTAAATGGTTAACGTTGTGACCTGCTGTTGACAGGGTTCAGGTTCAATTCCCGGGTAGGGAATTCTTTTTCGCTTAAAAATAAATATTGTCAGAAGGGAGGTGCCAAGTCAGCATGAATATAATGTAGTAACAGGAGGGCATGTTGTATTGGCAAATGTGAAATGTGTGTTTGTCTGGCCCTAGCACAAAAAAGCATCTGGGCACTTGAAAAAGCTGTTTTTTTGTAAAAATAAAGCTATCGAAAAACAGTTGTCAGTTTGTACTAAATTAGATTGCACATCAGCAACATGTCCCTATGGCTCGATGGCTAAGGTGGTTGCCTGCGGTTTTAGGGGACCGAGTACGATTCCCAGTGGTGCAAACTTTTTTCACATAAAAAGTCTTTGCAAGTACAATTTTACTGCCAAATATAATGTTTAGGAACAAAGACGGGGTTACCATTGTACTTTTCCAGGGAGAGGTTGATTGAGTAGTTGGTTGAGTGTGTGATTTAATGCGTTCAGTGCAGGTGTTCAATTCTCGCTTATGAATTTCATTTTTTAACATTGATTCTCTAAAATACTCTTGTTTTTGCTCGCAAACACAAATCACTATCTAGTGTTGAAATTGTTCTTTGTTTCCCAAACAGAGAACAATTTCAACAAAATATTATTTTACGGAGGTCTGCTGCGAACTGCTTAATACTGTGACCAGGTTTCCTTGAGAACCGTGATAGATAAAGCTACAAAGTTTTTTGCGACAGGATTGATAGGCATCGGAACAAAAAATAAGTTGGTTTACGAAGTTATAGAACATTCCAGAACATCACAATTTAGGTGCGAAAACAGGCAAATAATCGTTTTTCGAAGCATCAAAGTGACCAAAAAATTGCAGACCAGATGGACGAAAAAATACGAAATTTTTAAAGATGGTGCATTCCGCTAACCTTCTGATTCGACACCATGACACGATGTTGAAAAGTCGTTCGGAGGCGGCCATCTTGGATTTTCAAGAAAAACTCGTTTTCAGCACAAAGCAGCTTCCCGTTAGAGAACCAACAGGCCGATTCAGCTGAAACTTGGTGCAAAGGTGTAATATAGTGTATCGGTGTACCATTTTGCAATTCAGCGCGATCGTGCAAAACCATCTCAAGTTTTTTCATTTTTCCTTTTTAAAATCTCAATAAAGACACTACTTTTCACTGCTTTCCCAAACAAGAACAAAACCTGTTAGAAGTAAAATGAAAATTTCACTTTATAGAACTATGCGGCGTCTGTCAAAAAGTTGACGTTCCAAAATCATCGCAAGATCGCTAACACAGCTATTCCGTTTTGAAAATGGGACCTCGAATTCAAATTATGGCTATAACTCAAGAACCGAAGATCCGATCACTTTAATTTTTTCGCCAAAGAGTTCCCCTCAAAACAGGCTTTTAGAAAAGTGGTCATTTGTTACCGCTCTTCGCTGGCAAAACCTCGATCTCTGCATGAATAATCTAACTGTCGTATGATACATATGAAAAGCAAGCCCCTTTTTATTGACAAGTAAAACAGTACAATTGTCAAATACGCTTATGGGCATTCTGGTTAGCACTTTGACCTGTTGCTGGTAGGGTCTGGGTACGATCCCTGGTTGTGGAGTACTTTTTTTACTTGATACATATTTGAACATATCATTTCAATGATGCTTAACATCATTCAGGTGGTTTCAATGTGCTTCGTCATAAAAAGTATAATGGTGTAGTTGGTTGTGTGCGTGTCTTAACTAGTTAGGTACTGGGGTTCAAATCCTGTGTGACTTCTTTTTTTGGGGTATTTATTCTCTAAAATACTCTTGTTTTTGCTCGCAAACACAAATCAATATCTAGTTAGTATTTTAGAGAATCTAAAATACTATTGTTCTTCCTTCTTTTTTTTTTCTTATTATTCTTATTCTTATTTTACGCAAACCTTGCCCAACTGTAATCAGTTTTTCTCAAGAACCGTTACAGATAGAGCTACAAAGTTTTTTGCGACAGGATCGTGAGGCATCGGGCCAAAAAGTAAGTTAGTTATGAAATTACAGAACAATCCAGAACATCACAATCCAGGTGCGAAAAAAGGTAAAAAATCGTTTTCGAAAGCATCAAATTGGCAGAGAAAACGTAGACCCGATTGACGAAAAAATACGAAATTTTGAAACATGGTGCATTTTTTTTACCTTCTGATTCGACATCATGACACGTCGTTAAAAAAGTGTTCGGAAGTGGCCATCTTGGATTTTTGTGAAAATCACAGTTTTTAGCATAAAACAGCTTCCCGTTAGAGAACCAACTGGCTGAAGTAGCGGAAGTTTGGAACAAACATGTGCCATAGCGTATCGATGTACCATTTTGAACTTCAAAGCTATCGCACAAAACCGTTTCAAGTTTTTCCATTTTCAAATTTGAAAATCTAAACAGAAACAGCAATTTTCAAAGCTTTCCGAAACCAGAATGGAACTAATCAGTGACAAGTAATTTATAAGGCAGCATAGCCCAATGCTTGAACTTTCTAAAATCAGTGACTTCAAGTGTCTCGCAATACCGGCGGCACAGCTATCCCATTTTCAGAAGAGGTCTTCCAAATGGAAAAATGACCATAACTCGGGGACGGTTACTCCGATTTGCATAAGTTTTGCATGGTTGCGATCGCATTGTAACCGTCTTTCAGATGAACATCCGTCAATTTTCTAATCTTTGGTGAAAGAGTCAAAGCCCACACGGTTTTCAATGTGTGACAAAAATGTTCGTTGTTTACTGTTTTCATTGCGGAAAAATTTTTCTCCTCCAAAACTTCAGCGCAAACAGTATTCAGGTGACAAATTGAACAAGTCTGAAAAAAATTGAAAATATTCGATAAGTATTTAGCGATGTCCGAAACCAAAATAGTTTTTTGTATGTAGGCCATACTACTATTTTTTTGATCTTTAGCTGTTTATGAACCACATTCAACATTGCTAGATGGCTAAATGGTTAATGTTGTGACCTGCTGTTGACAGGGTTCAGGTTCAATTCCCAGGTAGGAAATTCTTTTTTGCATAAAAATAAATATTGTCAGAAGAGAGGGGCGAAGTTAGCATGGGTATCTGTAGCATCGGGAGTGCATGTTTTATTGTGAAATGTGTGCTTGTCTGGCCTTAACACAATAAAGGATCTGGGCACTTGAAAAAGCTGCTTTTTTGTAAAAATAAAGCTATCGCAGAACAATTGTCAGTTTGTACTAAACTAGATTGTGCATCAACAACATGTCTCTATAGCTCGATGGCTAAGGTTGGCACCTGTTGTTTCAAGACTCCAGGTACGATTCCAAGTGGTGGAAGTTTTTTTCACGTAAAAAGTCTTTGCAAGTACAATTTTACTACTAACTATAATGTTTAAGAATATTGACTGTGTTAATATTGTACTTTTCCAGTGAGTGGCTGATGGCGTTGCTGGTGGAGTGTGTGATTTAACGCTGTCCATACAGGTGTTCAATTCTCACTTATGATTATCATTTTTCAAGTTTTATTCTCTAAAATACTCTTGTCTTCACTCGTGAATACAATTTCATCTAGTGTTGAAATTGTTCTTTGTTTCCCAAACAGAGAACAATTTCAACAAAATATTATTTTACGGAGGTCTACTGCGAACTGCTTAATACTGTGACCAGGTTTTCTCGAGAACCGTAAGAGATAAAGCTACAAATTTTTTTGCGACAGGTTTGATAGGCATCGGGACAAAAAATAAGTTGGTTTACAAAGTTATAGAACATTCCAGAACATCACAATTCAATTGAGAAAACAGGTAACAAATCGTTTTCAAAAGCATCAAACTGGCCGAAAAAACGTAGACCCGATTGACGAAAAAATATCAAATTTTGAAAGATGGTGCATTTTGCTAACATTCTGATTCGACACCATGACACGATGCTAAAAAGTCGTTCGGAAGCGGCCATCTTTGATTTTCAAGAAAAACCCGTTTTCAGCACAAAACAGCTTCCCGTTAGAGAAGCACCAGGCCGATTCAGCTGAAACTTGGTGCAAAGGTGTAATATAGTGTATCGGTATACCATTTTGGAATTCAGCGCGATCGTGCAAAATCGTCTCAAGTTTTTTCATTTTTCATTTTTAAAATCTCAATAAATACACTACTTTTCACCGCTTTCCCAAACAAGAACAAAACCTGTTAGAAGAAAAATGAAAAATTGACTTTATAGACCTATGCGGCATCTGTCAAAAAATTGACGTTCCAAACTCATCGCAAGATCGCCAACACAGCTATTCCATTTCGAAAATGGGACCTCGAAATCAAATTATGGCTATAACTCAAGAACCGAAGATCCGATCACTTTACTTTTTTCGCCAAAGAGTTCCCCTCAGAACAGGCTTTTAGAAAAGTGGTCATTTGTTACCACCCTTTGCTGGCAAAACCTCGGCCTCTGCATGAATAATCTAACTGTCGTATGGTACATATGAAAAGAAGCCCCTTTTTATTGACAAGTAAAGCAATGCAATTGTCAAGTACACTTATGGCCATTCTGGTTAGCACTTTGACCTGTTGCTTGTAGCGTCTGGGTACGATCCTCGGTTGTGGAGTACCTTTTTTACTTGATACATATTTGAACATATCTTTTCAATGACGCTTAACATCATTCAGGTGGTTTCAATGTGCTTTGTCATAGAAAGTGTAATGGTGTAGTTGGTGGTGTGTGTGTCTTAACTAGTTAGGTACTGGGGTTCAAATCCTGTGTGACTTCTTTTTTTGGGTATTTATTCTCTAAAATACTCTTGTTTTTGCTCGCAAACACAAATCAATATCTAGTGTTGAAATTGTTCTTTGTTTCCCAAACAGAGAACAATTTCAACAAAATATTATTTTACGGAGGTCTACTGCGAACTGCTCAATACTGTGACCAGGTTTTCTCGAGAACCGTAATAGATAAAGCTACAAAGTTTTTTGCGACAGGATTGATAAGCATCGGGACAAAAAGTAAGTTGGGTATGAAATTACAGAACATTCCAGAACATCACAATCTAGGTGCGAAAACAGGTAAAAAATCAATTTCGAAAGCATCAAATTGGCAGAGAAAACGTAGACCCGATTGACGAAAAAATACGAAATTTTGAAAGATGGTGCATTTTGCTAACCTTCTGATTCGACATCATGACACGACATTGAAAAATCGTTCGGAAGCGGCCATCTTGGATTTTTGTGAAAATCACAGTTTTAGCATAAAACAGCTTCCCGTTAAAGAACCAACAGGCCGAATTAGCTGAAATTTGCAACAAACATGTGCCATAGTGTATCGATGTACCATTTTGAACTTCAAAGCGATCGCACAAAACCGTTTCAAGTTTTTACATTTTCAAACTTGAAAATCTAAACAGAAACAGCACTTTTCAACGCTTTCCGAGACCAGAAAGGAGCTAGTCAGCGACAAGTAACTTATGAGGCAGCATAGCCCAATGCTTGAACTTTCTAAAAGTAGAGACTAAAAGTTTCTCGCAAAATCGCCAAAACAGCTATCCCATTTTCAAAAGAGGTCTTCCAAACGGAAAAATGACCATAACTCAAAGACGGTTACTCCGATTTGCATAAATTTTGCATGGTTGCGATCGCATTGTAACCCTCTCTCAGATTAACACCCGTCACTTCTCAGATCTTAGGTGAAAGAGTCAAAGCGCGCACGGTTTTCAATGTGTGACAAAAGTGTTCGTTATTTACTGTTTTCACCGCGGAAAAATTTTTCTCCTTCAAAACTTTAGCACAAACAGTATTCAGGTGACAAAATGAACAATTCTGAATAAAATTGAAAATATTCGACGAGTATTTAGCGATGCCCGAACCCAAAATACTTTTTTGTATGTAGGCTACACCACCTTATTTTTATTTTAAGCTGTTTATGCACCACGTTCAACATTGCTAGATGGCTAAATGGTCGATGCTGCGACCTGCTGTTGACAGGGTTTGGGTTCGATTCCCAGGTGTGGAATTCTTTTTCGCATGAAAATGAAAATGAAAATAACTATTGTCAGAAGAGAGGAGGCAAGTCAGCATGAGTATATGTAGTAACAGGATTGCATGTTGTATTGGCAATTATGAAGCGTGTTTGTGTGGCTCCAGCAAAGAAAGCATCAAGGCAGCTTCAAAAGCTGCTTTTTTTTTGCAAAAAATGAAGCTATGGAAAAACAGCCGTCAGGTTGTACTAAATTAGATTGCTCAACAGCAACATGTCTCTATAGCTGGATGGCTAAGGTGGTTGCCTGCTGTTTTAGAGGTCCAGGTACGATTCCCAGTGGTGAAAACTTTTTGCACGTGAAAAGTGTTTGCAAGTATAACTTTACTGCTTAATATAATGTTTAGGAATAATGAAGGTGTCAAAAGCATGCTGTTTCAGTCAAAGGTTGATGGTGTAGTTGGGGTTGTACAAGAATCACCGCAGCCAGTACAGGTGTTCAAATCCATTCAGTGTCATTTCTTTTTTTTGAATTTGATTCTCTAAAATACTCTTGTTTTTGCTCGCAAACACAAATCAATATCTAGTTAGTATTTTAGAGAATCTAAAATACTATTGTTCTTCCTTCTTTTTTTTTTCTTATTCTTATTTTACGCAAATCTTGCCGAACTCTCATCAGTTTTTCTCAAGAACCGTTATAGATAGAGCTACAAAGTTTTTTGCGACAGGATCGTGAGGCATTGGGCCAAAAAGTAAGTTAGTTATGAAGTTACAGAACATTCCAGAACATCGCAATCCACATGCGAAAACTGGTAAAAAATCGTTTTCGAAAGCATCAAAATGGCTGAAAAAACGTGGACTTGATTGACGAAAAAATACCAAATTTTGAAAGATGGTGCATTTCCCTAACTTTCTGATTCGACATTATGACACGACTTTAAAAAATCGTTCGGAAGCGGCCATCTTGGATTTTTGTGAAAATCACAGTTTTTAGCATAAAACAGCTTCCCGTTAGAGAACCAACAGGCCGACTTAGCTGAAATTTGCAACAAACATGTGCCATAGTGTATCGATGTACCATTTTGAACTTCAAAGCAATCGCGCAAAACTGTTTCAAGTTTTTACATTTTCAAACTTGAAAATCTAAACAGAAACAGCACTTTTCAGCGCTTTCCGAGACCATAATGGAACAAGTCCGGAACAAGTAAAATATCAGGTCAAATAGCCCAATGCTTGAACTTTCTAAAAGTAGAGACCTCAAGTTTCTCGCAATACCGCCAGCACAGCTATTCCATTTTCAAAAGAGGTCTTCCAAACGCAAAAATGACCATAACTCAAAGACGGTTACTCCGATTTGCATAAATTTTGCATGGTTGTGATCGCATTGTAACCCTCTCTCAGATTAACACCCGTCACCTTCCAGATCTTGGGTGAAAGAGTCAAAGCGCGCACGGTTTTCAATGTGTGACAAAAGTGTTCGTTATTTACTGTTTTCACCGCGGAAAAATTTTTCTCCTTCAAAACTTTAGCACAAACAGTATTCAGGTGACAAAATGAACAATTCTGAATAAAATTGAAACTATTCGACAAGTACTTAGCGATGCCCGAACCCAAAATACTTTTTTGTATGTAGGCTACACCACCTTCTTTTTATCTTATGCTGTTTATGAACCACGCTCAACATTGCTAGATGGCTAAATGGTTAATGCTGCGACCTGCTGGTGACAGGACTTGGGTTCGATTCCCAGGTGGGGATTTCTTTTTCGCATAAAAATAACTATTGTCAGAAGAGAGGAGGCAAGTCAGCATGAGTATATGTAGTACTAAGTTTGCATGTTGTATTGGCAATTGCGAAGCGTGTGTTTGTGTGGCTCCAGCAAAAGAAAGCATCAAGGCAGCTTCAAAAAGCTGCTTTTTTTGCAAAAATAAAGCTATCGAAAAACAGTCGTCAGGATGTACTAAATTAGATTGCACAACGGCAACATGTTTCTATAGCTGGATGGCTAAGGTGGTTGCCTGCTGTGTGAGGGGTCCAGGTACGATTCCCAGTGGTGGAAACTTTTTTTACGTGAAAAGTGTTTGCAAGTATAACCGTACTGCTAAATATAATGTTTAGGAATAATGACGGTATTACAATTGTGCTTTTCCAATGAGAGGTTGATGGAGTAGTTGGTGGAGTGTGTGATTTAATGCAGCCAGGTCAGGTGTTCAAATCCACTTGACATCAATTTTAACTTTTTATTCTCTAAAATACTCTCGTCTTCACTCGTGAATACAATTTCATCTAGTTAGTATTTTAGAGAATCTAAAATACTATTGTTCTTGCTGTTTTTATTATTATTATTATTCTTATTCTTTCGCGCAAATCTTGCCGAACTCCGTTAAGTTTTTTTCAAGAACCGTTAGAGATAGAGCTACAAAGTTTTTTGCGAAAGAATCGTGAGGCATCGGGCCAAAAAATAAGTTAGTTATGAAGTGACAGAACATTCCAGAACATCGCAATCCAGGTGCGAAAACAGGCAAAAAATCGTTTTTGAAAGCATCAAATTGGCTAAAAAAACGTAGACCCGATTGGCGAAAAAATACCAAATTTTGAAAGATGGTGCATTTTGCTAACTTTCTGATTCGACATCATGACACGACATTAAAAAATCGTTCGGAAGCGGCCATCTCGGATTTTTGTGAAAATCGCAGTATTTAGCATAAAACAGCTTCCCGTTAAAGAACCAATAGGCCGAATTAGCTGAAATTTGCAACAAACATGTGCCATAGTGTATCGATGTACCATTTTAAACTTCAAAGCGATCGCACAAAACCATTTCAAGTTTTTACATTTTCAAACTTGAAAATCTAAACAGAAACAGCACTTTTCAACGCGTTCCGAGACCAAAAATGAGCTAGTCAGCGACAAGTAACTTATGAGGCAGCATAGCCCAATGCTTGAACTTTCTAAAAGTAGAGACTAAAAGTTTCCCGCAAAATCGCCAAAACAGCTATCCCATTTTCAAAAGAGGTCTTCCGAATGGAAAAATGATCATAACTCAAAGACGGTTACTCCGATTTGCATAAATTTTGCATGGTTGCGATCGCATTGTAACCCTCTCTCAGATTAACTCCCGTCACTTCTCAGATCTTGGGTGAAACAGTCAGAGCGCGCACGGTTTTCAATGTGTGACAAAAGTGTTCGTTATTTACTGTTTTCACAGCGGAAAAATTTTTCTCCTTTAAAACTTTAGCACAAACAGTATTCAGGTGACAAATTGAACAAATCTGAAAAAAATTGAAAATATTTGTTAAGTATTTAGCGATGTCCAAACCCAAAATATTTTTTTGTATGTAGGGCATACCACCTTCTTTTTTATGTTAGGCTGTTCATGAAACACGTTCAACATTGCTAGATGGCTAAATGGTTAACATTGTGTCCTGCTGTTGACAGGGTTCGGGTTCGATTCCCGGGTAGGGATTTATTTTTCGCATAAAAAAAACTATTGTCAGAACAGAGGGGCCAAGTTAGCATGAGTATATATAGTAACGGGAGTGCATGTTGTATTGGCAGTTGTGAAATGTGTGCTTGTCTGGCCATAGCACAAAAAAGCATCTGGGCACTTGAAAAAGCTCCTTTTTGTAAAAATAAAGCTATCGCAGAACAATTGGCAGTTTGGACTAAACAAGATTGTGCATTAACAACATGTCTCTATAGCTCGATGGCTAAGTTTCGCACCTGTTGTTGTAAGAGTCCAGGTACGATTCCCAGTGGAGAAACTTTTTTTCATATAAAATGTCTTTGCAAGTACAACTTTACTGCCAAGTATAAGGATTGGGAATAATGACGGTGTTACAATTATGCTTTTCCAGTGAGAAGTTGGTGGAGTAGTTGGTGGAGTGTGTGATTTAACGCGTTCAGTACAGGTGTTCAATTCTCACTTATGAACACCATTTTTTTAAAATTATTCTCTAAAATACTCTTGTTTTTGCTCGCAAACACAAATCAATATCTAGTGTTGAAATTGTTCTTTGTTTCCCAAACAGAGAACAATTTCAACAAAATATTATTTTACGGAGGTCTACTGCGAACTGCTTAATACTGTGACCAAGTTTGCTCGAGAACCGTAATAGATAAAGCTACAAAGTTTTTTGCGACATGATCGTGAGGCATCGGGCCAAAAAGTAAGTTTTTTATGAAATTACAGAACATTCCAGAATATCACAATCTAGGTGCGAAAACAGGTAAAAAATCATTTTCGAAAGCATCATATTGGCAGAGAAAACGTAGACTCGATTGACAAAAAAATACGAAATTTTGAAAGATGGTGCATTTTGCTAACATTCCGATTCGACATCATGACACGACATTAAAAAATCGTTCGGAAGCGGCCATCTTGGATTTTTGTGAAAATCACAGTTTTTAGCATAAAACAGCTTCCCGTTAAAGAACCAAAAGGCCGAATTAGCTGAAATTTGCAACAAACATGTGCCATAGTGTATCGATGTACCAGTTTGAACTTTAAAGCGATCGCACAAAACCATTTCAAGTTTTCACATTTTCAAACTTGAAAATCTAAACAGAAACAGCACTTTTCAACGCTTTCCGAGACCGGAATGGAACTAGTCAGCGACAAGTAACTTATGAGGCAGCATAGCCCAATGCTTGAACTTTCTAAAAGTAGAGACTACAAGTTTCTCGCAATACCGCCAAAACAGCTATCCCATTTTCAAAAGAGGTCTTCCAAACGGAAAAATAACCATAACTCAAATACGGTTACTCCGATTTGCATAAATTTTGCATGGTTGTGATCGCATTGTAACCTTCTCTCAGATTAACACCCGTCACTTTTCCGATCTTGGGTGAAAGAGTCAAAGCGCGCACGGTTTTCAATGTGTGACAAAAGTGTTCGTTATTTACTGCTTTCACCGCGGAAAAAATTTTCTCCTTCAAAACTTTAGCACAAACAGTATTCAGGTGACAAAATGAACAATTCTGAATAAAATTGAAAATATTCGACGAGTATTTAGCGATGCCCGAACCCAAAATACTTTTTTGTATGTAGGCTACATCACCTTCTTTTTACATTAAGCTGTTTATAAACCACATTCAACATTGCTAGATGGCTAAATGGTTAACGTTGTGACCTGCTGTTGACAGGGTTCAGGTTCAATTCCCAGGTAGGGAATTCTTTTTCGCATAAAAATAGATATTGTCAGAAGGGAGGTGCCAAATCAGCATGAGGATATGTAGTAGCGGGCACGCAGGTTGTATTGGCAGTTGTGAAATGTGTGCTTGTCTGGCCCTAGCACAAAAAAGCATTTGGGCACTTGAAAAAGTTGTTTTTTTGCAAAAATAAAGCTATCGCAAAACAATTGTCACTTTGTACTAAATTAAATTGTGCATTAACAACATGTCTCTATAGCTCGATGGCTAAGTTTGACACCTGTTGTTTTAAGAGTCCAGGTACGATTCCCGGTGGTGGAAGTTTTTCTCACGTAAAAAGTCTTTGCAAGTACAATTTTACTACTAACTATAATGTTCAAGAATATTGACTGTGTTAATGCTGTCCTTCACCAGTGAGTGGTTGATGTAGTAGTTGGTAGAGTGTGTGATTCAATGCAGCCAGGTCAGTTGTTCAAATCCACATGACATTGATTTTAATTTGTTATTCTCTAAAATACTCTTGTTTTTGCTCGCAAACACAAATCAATATCTAGTTAGTATTTTAGAGAATCTAAAATACTATTGTTCTTCCTTCTTTTTTTTTTCTTATTCTTATTCTTATTCTTATTTTACGCAAACCTTGCCGAACTGTAATCAGTTTTTCTCAAGAACCGTTAGAGATAGAGCTACAAAGTTTTTTGCGAAAGGATTGTGAGGCATCGGGCCAAAAAGTAAGTTAGTTATGAAATTACAGAACATTCCAGAACATCACAATCCAGGTGCGAAAACAGGTAAAAAATCGTTTTCGAAAGCATCAAATTGGCAGAGAAAACGTAGACCCGATTGACGAAAAAATACGAAATTTTGAAAGATGGTGCATTTTGCTAACCTTCTGATTCGACATCATGACACGACGTTGAAAAATCGTTCGGAAGCGGCCATCTTGGATTTTTGTGAAAATCACAGTTTTTAGCATAAAACAGCTTCCCGTTAAAGAACCAACAGGCCGAATTAGCTGAAATTTGCAACAAACATGTGCCATAGTGTATCGATGTACCATTTTGAACTCCAAAGCGATCGCACAAAACCGTTTCAAGTTTTTACATCTTCAAACTTGAAAATCTAAACAGAAACAGCACTTTTCAACACTTTCCGAGACCAGAAAGGAGCTAGTCAGCGACAAGTAACTTATGAGGCAGCATAGCCCAATGCTCTAACTTTCTAAAAGTAGAGACTAAAAGTTTCTCGCAAAATCGCCAAAACAGCTATCCCATTTTCAAAAGAGGTCTTCCAAACGGAAAAAATGACCATAACTCAAAGACGGTTACTCCGATTTGCATAAATTTTGCATGGTTGCGATCGCATTGTAACCCTCTCTCAGATTAACACCCGTCATTTTTCAGATCTTGAGTGAAAGAGTCAAAGCGCGCACAGTTTTCAATGTGTGACAAAAGTGTTCGTTATTTACTGTTTCCACCGCGGAAAAATTTTTCTCCTTCAAAACTTTAGCACAAACAGTATTCAGGTGACAAAATGAACAATTCTGAATAAAATTGAAAATATTCGACGAGTATTTAGCGATGCCCGAACCCAAAATACTTTTTTGTATGTAGGCTACACCACCTTCTATTTATTGTAAGCTGTTTATGCACCACGTTCAACATTGCTAGATGGCTAAATGGTCGATGCTGCGACGTGCTGTTGACAGGGTTTGGGTTCGATTCCCAGGTGGGGATTTCTTTTTCGCATGAAAATGAAAATGGAAATAACTATTGTCAGAAGAGAGGAGGCAAGTCAGCATGAGTATATGTAGTAACAGGATTGCATGTTGTATTGGCAATTATGAAGCGTGTGTTTGTGTGGCTCCAGCAAAGAAAGCATCAAGGCAGCTTCAAAAGCTGCTTTTTTTGCAAAAAATGAAGCTATGGAAAAACAGCCGTCAGGTTGTACTAAATTGGATTGCACAACTGCAACATGTCACTATAGCTGGATGGCTGAGGTGGTTGCCTGTTGTGTTAGAGGTCCAGGTACGATTCCCAGTAGTGGAAACTTTTTTGACGTGAAAAGTGTTTGCAAGTATAATTTTTTAATGCTTAATATAATGTTTAGGAATAATGAGGGTGTCAAAAGCATGCTATTTCAGTCAAAGGTTGAAGGTGTAGTTGGGGTTATACAAAAATCACCGCATCCAGTACAGGTGTTCAAATCCATCCAGTGTCATTTTTTTCGCATTCTCTAAAATACTCTTGTCTTCACTCGTGAATACAATTTCATCTAGTTAGTATTTTAGAGAATCTAAAATACTATTGTTCTTGCTGTTTTTATTATTATTTTTTTTTTTCTTCTTTCGCGGCGAACTTGACCAAACTCGGTCAAGTTTTTCTCAAGAACCGTTAGAGATAGAGCCACAAAGTTTTTTGCGACACAATCGTGAGGCATCGGGCCAACAAATAAGTTAGTTATGAAAATACAGAACATTCCAGAATATCACAATCCAGGTGCGAAAACAGGTAAAAAATCGTTTTCGAAAGCATCAAATTGGCAGAGAAAACGTAGACCCGATTGACGAAAAAATACAAAATTTTGAAAGATGGTGCATTTTGTTTACCTTCTGATTCGACATCATGACACGTCAATAAAAAATTGTTCGGAAGCGGCCATCTTGGATTTTTGTGAAAATCACAGTTTTTAGCATAAAACAGCTGTCCGTTAGAGAACCAACAGGCCGAAGTAGCTGAAATTTGCAACAAACATGTGCCATAGTGTATCGATGTACCATTTTGAACCTCAAAGCGATCGCACAAAACCGTTTCAAGTTTTTACATTTTCAAATTTTAATATCTAAACAGAAACAGCACTTTTCAATGCTTTCCGAGACCAGAATGGAACTAGTCAGCGACAAGTAATTTATTAGGCAGCATAGCCCAATTCTTGAACTTTATAAAAGTAGAGACTACAAGTTTCTCGGAATACCGCCAAAACAGCTATCCCATTTTCATAAGAGGTCTTCCAAACGAAAAAAATGACCATAACTCGGGGACGGTTACTCCGATTTGCATAAATTTTGCATGGTTGCAATCGCATTGTAACCATCTTTCAGATGAACATGCGTCAAATTTCTGATCTTTAGCGAAAGAGTCAAAGCCCACACGGTTTTCAATGTGTGATGAAAGTGTTCGTTCTTTACTGTTTTAACCGCGGAAAACTTTTTCTCCTCCGAAACTTTAGTGCAAACAGTATTCAGGTGACAAATTGAACAAACCTGAAAAAAATTGAAAATATTCGATAAGTATTTAGCGGTCTCCGAACCCAAAATACATTTTTGTATGTAGGCCATACCACTTTCTTTTTATCTAAAGCTGTTTATGAAAAACAAGCAACATTGCTAGGTGGGTAAATGGTTAACATTGTGACCTGCTGTTGACAGGGTTTGGGTTCGATTCCCAGGTAGGGATTTCTTTTTCGTATAAAAAAACTATTGTCAGAAAAGAGGGGCCAAATTAGCATGAGTATATGTAGCAACAGGAGTGTATGTTGTATTGGCAGTCGTGAAGTATGTGCTTGTGTGGCCCCAGCACAAAAAGCATCTAAGCAATTCAAAAAGCTGCTTTTTGCAAAAAGTAAAGCTGTCGCAGAACATTTGTCAATATGTACTAAATTAGATTGTTCATCAGCAACTTGTCTTTATAGCTTGATGGTTAAGATTGTCGCCTACTGGTTTAGGGGTCAAGGTACGATTCCCAGGGGTGGAAGTTTTTTTCACGTAAAAAGTCTTTGCAAGTACAACTTTACTGCCAAGTATAATGTTTAGGAACAATGACGTTGTTACAATTGTGCTTTTCCAGCGAGAGGCTGATGGAGTAGTTGGTGGAGTGTGTGATTTAATGCGTTCAGTACAGGTGTTCAATCCCCACTTATGAGTCTCATTTTTAACATTTATTCTCTAAAATACTCTTGTCTTCACTCGTGAATACAATTTCATCTAGTGTTGAAATTGTTCTTCGTTTCCCAAACAGAGAACAATTTCAACAAAATATTATTTTACGGAGGTCTACTGCGAACTGCTTAATACTGTGACCAGGTTTTCTCAAGAACCGTAATAGATAAAGCTACAAAATTTTTTGTGACAGGATTGATAGGCATTGGGACAAAAAATAAGTTGGTTTACGAAGTTATAGAACATTCCAGAACATCACAATTCAAGTGCAAAAACAGGCAAAAAATCGTTTTTCAAAGCATCAAAGTGACCAAAAAGACCCAGACGCGATTGACGAAAAAATACGAAATTTTGAAAGATGGTGCATTTTGTTTACCTTCTGATTCGACATCATGACACGTCGTTAAAAAATTGTTCGGAAGCGGCCATCTTGGATTTTTGTGAAAATCACAGTTTTTAGCATAAAACAGCTTCCCGTTAGAGAACCAACTAGCCGAAGTAGCTGAAGTTTGGAACAAACATGTGCCATAGAGTATCGATGTACCATTTTGAACTTCAAAGCGATCGCACAAAACCGTTTCAAGTTTTTCCATTTTCAAATTTGAAAATCTAAACAGAAACAGCAATTTTCAATGCTTTCCGAAACCAGAATGGAACTAATCAGCGACAAGTAATTTATTAGGCAGCATAGCCCAATGCTTGAACTTTCTAAAATCAGTGACCTCAAGTGTCTCGCAATACCGGCGGCACAGCTATTCCATTTTCAGAAGAGGTCTTCCAAATGGAAAAATGACCATAACTCGGGGATGGTTACTCCGATTTGCATAAATTTTGCATGGTTGCGATCGCATTGTAACCGTCTTTCAGATGAACATCCATCAATTTTCTAATCTTTAATGAAAGAGTCAAAGCCCACACGGTTTTCAATGTGTGACAAAAATGTTCGTTGTTTACCGTTTCCACCGCAGAAAAAATTTTCTCCTCCAAAACTTCAGCGCAAACAGTATTCAGGTGACAAATTGAACAAATCTGAAAAAAATGGAAAATATTCGATAAGTATTTAGCGATGTCCGAAACTAAAATAGTTTTTTGTATGTAGGCCATACTACTATTTTTTTTCATCTCTAGCTGTTTATGAACCACATTCAACATTGCTAGATGGCTAAATGGTTAACGTTGTGACCTGCTGTTGACAGGGTTCAGGTTCAATTCCCAGGTAGGGAATTCTTTTTCGCATAAAAATAAAAATTGTCAGAAGGGAGGTGCCAAGTCAGCATGAATATAATGTAGTAACAGGAGTGCATGTTGTATTGGCAGTTGTGAAATGTGTGTTTGTCTGGCCCTAGCACAAAAAGCATCTGGGCACTTGAAAAAGCTGTTTTTTTTTGTAAAAATAAAGCCATCGCAGAAGAATTGTCAGTTTGTACTAAATTACATTTTGCATCAACAACATATCTCTTTAGCTCGATGGCTAAGTTTGACACCTGTTGTTTCAAGAGTCCAGGTACGATTCCCGGTGGTGGAAGTTTTTCTCACGTAAAAGGTCTTTGCAAGTACAATTTTACTACTAACTATAATGTTTAAGAATATTGACTGTGTTAATATTGTCCTTTTCCAGTGAGTGGTTGATGGAGTAGTTGGTTGAGTGTGTGTCTATACTACATAGGTGTTTTGGTTCAGTTCCCATGTAGAGGTTTAGTTTTATTGATTCTCTAAAATACTCTTGTTTTTGCTCGCAAACACAAATCAATATCTAGTTAGTATTTTAGAGAATCTAAAATACTATTGTTCTTCCTTCTTTTTTTTTTCTTATTATTCTTATTTTACGCAAACCTTGCCGAACTGGTGCCAAGTTTTCTCAAGAACCGTTATAGATAGAGCTACAATTTTTTTTGCGATGCAATTGGTAGGCATCGGGACAAAAAGTAAGTTGGTTTTTAAAACCACAGAACATTCCAGAACACAGCGATTCAAGCGCGAAAACAGGTGAATAATCGTTTTTCAAAGCGTCAAAATGACCAAAAAAACGCAGACCCGATCGACGAAAAAATATGAAATTTTGAAAGATGGTGCATTTCGCTAACCTCCTGATTCGATATCATGACCCGACGTTAAAAAATCGTTTGGAAGCGGCCATCTTGGAATTATGTGAGAATCTCTGTTTTTAGCATAAAACAGCTTCCCGTTGGAGAACCAACAGGCCGAAGTAACTGAAATTTGCAACAAACATGCGCCACAGTGTATCAATGTACCATTTTGAACTTCAAAGCGTTCGCACGAAACCGTTTCAAGTTTTTCCATTTTCAAACTTGACAATCTCAACAGAAACAGCACTTTTCAATGCTTTCCGAGACCAGAATGGAACTAGCCAGCGACAAGTAACTTATTTGGCGGCGTAGCCCAATGCTTGAACTTTCTAAAATTAGAAACTTCAAGTTTCTCGCAATACCGGCGGCACAGCTATTCCATTTTCAAAAGAGGTCTTCCAAATGGAAAAATGACCATAACTCGGGGACGGTTACTCGGATTTGCATAAATTTTGCGTGGTTGCGATCGCATTGTAACCCTCTCTCTGATTAACATTCGTCAATTTTCAGATCTTTGGTGAAAGAGTCAAAGCGCGCACGGTTTTCAATGTGTGACAAAAGTGTTCGTTATTTACTGTTTTCACCGCTGAAAAATTTTTCTCCTTCAAAACTTTAGCACAAACAGTATTCAGGTGAGAAAATGAACGATTCTGAATAAAATTGAAAATATTCGACGAGTATTTAGCGATGCCCGAACCCAAAATACTTTTTTGTATGTAGGCTACACCACCTTCTTTTATTTTTAAGCTGTTTATGAATCACATACAACATTGCTAGATGGCTAAATGGTCGATGCTGCGACCTGCTGATGACAGGGTTTGGGTTCGATTCCCAGGTGGGGATTTCTTTTTTCGCATGAAAATAACTATTGTCAGAAGAGAGGAGGCAAGTCAGCATGAGTATTTGTAGTACTAGGATTGCATGTTGTATTGGCAATTGTGAAGGGTGTGTTTGTGTGGCTCCAGCAAAAGAAAGCATCAAGGCAGCTTCAAAAAGCTGCTTTTTTTGCAAAAATAAAGCTATCGAAAAACAGTCGTCAACATGTACTAAATTAGATTGCACAACAGCAACATGTTTCTATAGCTGGATGGCTAAGGTGGTGGCTTGTTGCGTTAGGGGCACAGGTACGATTCCCAGTGGTGGAAACTTTTTTGACATGAAAAGTGTTTGCAAGTATAACTTTACTGCTTAATATGATTTTTAGGAATAATGAGGGTGTCGAAAGCATGCTGTTTCAGTCAAAGGTTGATGGTGTAGTTGGGGTTATACAAGAATCACCGCAGCCAGTACAGGTGTTCAAATCCATTCAGTGTCATTTTTTTTGTATTCTCTAAAATACTCTTGTCTTCACTCGTGAATACAATTTCATCTAGTGTTGAAATTGTTCTTTGTTTCCCAAACAGAGAACAATTTCAACAAAATATTATTTTACGGAGGTCTACTGCGAATTGCTTAATACTGTGACCAGGTTTTCTCGAGAACCGTAATAGATAAAGCTACAAAGTTTTTTGCGACAGAATTGATAGGCATCGGGACAAAAAATAAGTTTGTTTACGAAGTTATGGAACATTCCAGAACATCACAATTTAGGTGCGATAACAGGCGAAAAATCGTTTTTCAAAGCATCAAAGTGACCAAAAAGACGCAGACGCGATTGATGAAAAAATACGAAATTTTGAAAGATGGTGCATTTTGTTTACCTTCTGATTCGACATCATGACACGTCAATAAAAAATTGTTCGGAAGCGGCCATCTTGGATTTTTGTGAAAATCACAGTTTTTAGCATAAAACAGCTTTCCGTTGGAGAACCAACAGGCCGAAGTAGCTGAAATTTGCAACAAACATGTGCCATAGTGTATCGATGTACCATTTTGAACTTCAAAGCGATCACACAAAACCGTTTCAAGTTTTTACATTTTCAAATTTGAAAATCTAAACAGAAACAGCACTTTTCAATGCTTTCCGAGACCAAAATGGAACTAGTCAGCGACAAGTAATTTATAAGGCAGCATAGCCAAATTCTTGAACTTTCTAAAATCAGTGACCTCACGTGTCTCGCACTACCGGCGGCACAGCTATTCCATTTTCAGAAGAGGTCTTCCAAATTGAAAAATGACCATAACTCGGGGACGGTTACTCCGATTTTCATAAATTTTGCGTGGTTGCGATCGCATTGTAACCGTCTTTCAGATGAACATCCGTCAATTTCCTAATCTTCGATGAAAGAGTCAAAGCCCACACGGTTTTCAATGTGTGACAAAATTGTTCGTTGTTTACCGTTTTCACCGCGGAAAAATCTTTCTCCTCCAAAACTTCAGTGCAAACAGTCTTCAGGTGACAAATTGAACAAATCTGAAAAAAATTGAAAATATTCGATAAGTATTTAGCGATGTCCGAAACCAAAATAGTTTTCTGTATGTAGGCCATACTACTATTTTTTTATCGTCAACTGTTTATGAACCACATTCAACATTGCTAGATGGCTGCATGGTTAACGTTGTGACCTGCTGTTGACAGGGTTCAGGTTCAATTCCCAGGTAGGGAAGTCTTTTTCGCATAAAAAACTATTGTCAGAAGAGAGGAGCCAGGTTAGCATGAGTATATGTAGGAACGGCAGTGCATGTTGCATTGGCAATTGTGAAGCGGGTGCTTGTGTGGCTCCAGCACAAAATAGCATCAAGGCAGTTTCAAAAAGCTGCTTTTTTGCAAAAATAAAGCTATCGAAAAACAGTTGTCAGTTTGTACAAATTAGATTGCTCATCAGCAACTTGTCCCTATAGCTCGATGGCTAAGGTTGTTGCCCGTGGTTTTAGGGGACCAGGTACGATTCCGGGTGGTGCAAACTTTTTTCACATGAAAAGTGTTTGCAAGTACAACTTTACTGCTTAATATAATGTTTAGGATTAATGAGGGTGTCAAAAGCATGCCGTTTCAGTCAAAGGTTGATGGTGTGGTTGGGGTTATACAAGAATCACTGCAGCAAGTACAGGTGTTCAAATTCATTCAGTGTCATTTTTTTTGTATTCTCTAAAATACTCTTGTCTTCACTTGTGAATACAATTTCATCTAGTTAGTATTTTAGAGAATCTAAAATACTATTGTTCTTGCTGTTTTTATTATTATTTTTTTTTTTTTTCTTCTTTCGCGGCGAACATGACTGAATTTGGTCAAGTTTTTCTCAAGAACCGTTAGAGATAGAGCTACAAAGTTTTTTGCGAAAGGATCGTGAGGCATCGGGCCAAAAAATAAGTTAGTTATGAAGTGACAGAATATTCCAGAACATCGCAATCCAGGTGCGAAAACAGGTAAAAAATCGTTTTCGAAAGCATCAAATTGGCTGAAAAAACGTAGACCTGATTGACGAAAAAATACCAAATTTTGAAAGATGGTGCATTTTGCTAACTTTCTGATTCGACATCATGACACGACATTAAAAATTCGTTCGGAAGCAGCCATCTTGGATTTTTGTGAAAATCACAGTTTTTAGCATAAAACAGCTTCCCGTTAAAGAACCAACAGGCGGAATTAGCTGAAATTTGCAACAAACATGTGCCATAGTGTATCGATGTACCATTTTGAACTTCAAAGCAATCGCACAAAACCATTTCAAGTTTTTACATTTTCAAACTTGAAAATCTAAACAGAAACAGCACTTTTCAACGCTTTCCGAGACCAAAAAGGAGCTAGTCAGCGACAAGTAACTTATGAGGCAGCATAGCCCAATGCTTGAACTTTCTAAAAGTAGAGACTAAAAGTGTCTCGCAAAATCGCCAAAACAGCTATCCCATTTTCAAAAGAGGTCTTCCAAACGGAAAAATGATCATAACTCAAAGACGGTTACTCCGATTTGCATAAATTTTGCATGGTTGCAATCGCATTGTAACCCTCTCTCAGATTAACTCCCGTCACTTCTCAGATCTTGGGTGAAAGAGTCAAAGCGCGCACGGTTTTCAATGTGTGACAAAAGTGTTCGTTATTTACTGTTTTCACCGCGGAAAAATTTTTCTCCTTTAAAACTTTAGCACAAACAGTATTCACGTGACAGAATGAACAATTCTGAATAAAATTGAAAATATTCGACGAGTATTTAGAGATGCCCGAACCCAAAATACTTTTTTGTATGTAGGCTACACCACCTTCTTTTTATCTTAAGCTGTTTATGAACCACGTTCAACATTGCTAGATGGCTAAATGGTCGATGCTGCGACCTGCTGTCGACAGGGTTTGGGTTCGATTCCCAGGTGGGGATTTCTTTTTCGCATGAAAATAACTATTGTCAGAAGAGAGGAGGCAAGTCAGCATGAGTATATGTAGTAACAGGATTGCATGTTGTATTGGCAATTATGAAGCGTGTGTTTGTGTGGCTCCAGCAAAGAAAGCATCAAGGCAGCTTCAAAAGCTGCTTTTTTTGCAATAAATAAAGCTATGGAAAAACAGCCATCAGGTTGTACTAAATTGGATTGCGCAACAGCAACATGTCTCTATAGCTGGATGGCTGAGGTGGTTGCCTGCTGTGTTAGGGGTCCAGGTACGATTCCCAGTAGTGGAAACTTTTTTGACGTGAAAAGTGTTTGCAAGTATAACTTTACTGTTTAATATAATGTTTAGGAATAATGAGGGTGTCAAACGCATGCTATTTCAGTCAAAGGTTGAAGGTGTAGTTGGGGTTATACAAGAATCACCGCAGCCAGTACAGGTGTTCAAATCCATCCAGTGTCATTTTTTTTGTATTCTCTAAAATACTCTTGTCTTCACTCGTGAATACAATTTCATCTAGTGTTGAAATTGTTCTTTGTTTCCCAAACAGAGAACAATTTCAACAAAATATTATTTTACGGAGGTCTACTGCGAACTGCTTAATACTGTGACCAGGTTTCCTCGAGAACCGTAATAGATAAAGCTACAAAGTATTCTGCGACAGGATTGATAGGCATCGGGACAAAAAATAAGTTGGTTTACAAAGTTATAGAACATTCCAAAACATCGCAATTCAAGTGCAAAAACAGGTAACAAATCGTTTTCGAAAGCATCAATATGACCAAAAAAACGGAGACCCGATTGACGAAAAATTACGAACTTTTGAAAGATGGTGCATTTCGCTCATCTTCTGATTCGACATCATGACACGTCAATAAAAAATTGTTCGGAAGCGGCCATCTTGGATTTTTTGTGAAAATCACAGTTTTTAGCATAAAACAGCTTCCCGTTAGAGAACAAACAGGCCAAAGTAGCTGAAACTTGCAACAAACATGTGCCATAGTGTATCGATGTACCATTTTGAACTTCAAAGCGATCGCACAAAACCGTTTCAAGTTTTTACATTTTCAAATTTAAAAATCTAAACAGAAACAGCACTTTTCAATTCTTTCCGAAACCAGAATGGAACTAATCAGCGACAAGTAATTTATAAGGCAGCATAGCCCAATACTTGAACTTTCTAAAATCAGTGACTTCAAGTGTCTCGCAATACCGGCGGCACAGTTATTCCATTTTCAGAAGAGGTCTTCCAAATGGAAAAATGACCATAAGTCGGGGACGGTTACTCCGATTTGCATAAATTTTGCATGGTTGCAATCGCATTGTAACTGCCTTTCAGATGAACATCCGTCAATTTTGTAATCTTTGGTGAAAGAGTCATAGCGCGCACGGTTTTCAAAGTGTGACAAAAGTGTTCGTTATTTACTGTTTTCACCGCGGAAAAATTTTTCTCCTTCAAAACTTTAGCACAAACAGAATTCAGGTGGCAAAATGAACAATTCTGAAAAAAATTGAAAATCTTCGACGAGTATTTAGCGATGCCCGAACCCAAAATACTTTTTTGTATGTAGGCTACACCACCTTTTTTTTATCTCAAGCTGTTTATGAACCACGATCAACATTGCAAGATGGCTAAATGGTTAATGCTGCGACCTGCTGTTGACAGGGTTTGGGTTCGATTCCCAGGTGGGGAATTCTTTTTTCGCCAAAATGAATTATTGACATACGGGAGGTTCCAAGTTAGCATGAGTATATGTAGTAACAGGAGCGCATGTTGTATTGGCAATGATGAAGCGTGTATTTGTGTGGCTCCAGCACAAAAAAGCATCAAGGCAGCTTCAAAAAGCTGCTTTTTTTGCAAAAATAAAGCTATCGAAAAACAGTTGTCAGTTTGTACTAAATCAGATTGCACATCAGCATCATGCCTCTATAGCTAGATGGCTAAGAGGGTTGCTTGTGAATTTAGGTGTACAGGTACGATTCCCAGTGGTGGAAACTTTTTTTCATGTGACAAGTTTTTGTAAGTAAAAGTTTACTGCTAAATATAACCATTAAGAATAATAGGGATGTTAAATATTTATTGTTTCAGTGAGAGGTTGATGGAGCAGTTGGTCGAGTGTGTGATTTAACGCAGTCAGTCCAGGTGTTCAAATCCACTTGGCATCAATTTTAAGTTATTATTCTCTAAAATACTCTTGTTTTTGCTCGCAAACACAAATCAATATCTAGTTAGTATTTTAGAGAATCTAAAATACTATTGTTATTGCTGTTTTTATTATTAGTATTTTAGAGAATCTAAAATACTATTGTTCTTGCTGTTTTTATTATTATTATTATTCTTTCGCGCAAACCTTGCTGAAGAACGGCGTACTTTTCTCAAGAACCATGATAGATAGAGGTACAATTTTTTTTGCGATGCAATTGGTAGGCATCGGGACAAAAAGTAAGTTGGTTTTTAAAACCACAGAACATTCCAGAACACAGCGATTCAAGCGCAAAAACAGGTGAATAATCGTTTTTCAAAGCGTCAAAATGACCAAAAAAACGCAGACCCGATTGACGAAAAAATATGAAATTTTGAAAGATGGTGCATTTCGCTAACCTCCTGATTCGACATCATGACCCGACGTTAAAAAATCGTTCGGAAGCGGCCATCTTGGAATTATGTGAGAATCTCTGTTTTTAGCATAAAACAGCTTCTCGTTGGAGAACCAACAGGCCGAAGTAGCTGAAATTTGCGACAAACATGCGCCACAGTGTATCGATGTACCATTTTGAACTTCAAAGCGTTCGCACAAAACCGTTTCAAGTTTTTCCATTTTCAAACTTGAAAATCTCAACAGAAACAGCACTTTTCAATGCTTTCCGAGACCAGAATGGAACTAGCCAGCGACAAGTAACTTATTTGGCGGCGTAGCCCAATGCTTGAACTTTCTAAAATTAGAAACTTCAAGTTTCTCGCAATACCGGCGGCACAGCTATTCCATTTTCAAAAGAGGTCTTCCAAATGGAAAAATGACCATAACTCGGGGACGGTTACTCGGATTTGCATAAATTTTGCGTGGTTGCGATCGCATTGTAACCCTCTCTCTGATTAACATTCGTCAATTTTAAGATCTTTGGTGAAAGAGTCAAAGCGCGCACGGTTTTCAATGTGTGACAAAGGTGTTCGTTATTTACTGTTTTCACCGCTGAAAAATTTTTCTCCTTCAAAACTTTAGCACAAACAGTATTCAGGTGAGAAAATGAACGATTCTGAATAAAATTGAAAATATTCGACGAATATTTAGCGATGCCCGAACCCAAAATACTTTTTTGTATGTAGGCTACACCACCTTCTTTTTATCTTAAGCTGTTTATAAACCACATACAACATTGCTAGATGGCTAAATGGTCGCTGCTGCGACCTGCTGATGACAGGGTTTGGGTTCGATTCCCAGGTGGGGATTTTTTTTTCCGCATGAAAATAACTATTGTCAGAAGAGAGGAGGCAAGTCAGGATGAGTATATGTAATAACAGGATTGCATGTTGTATTGGCAATTATGAAGCGTGTGTTTGTGTGGCTCTAGCAAAGAAAGCATCAAGGCAGCTTCAAAAGCTGCTTTTTTTGCAAGAAAAAAGCTATGGAAAAACAGCCGTCAGGTTGTACTAAATTGGATTGCACAACAGCAACATGTCTCTATAGCTGGATGGCTGAGGTGGTTGCCTGCTGTGCTAGGGGTCCAGGTACAATTCCCAGTGGTGGAAGCTTTTTTCACGTAAAAAATCTTTGCAAGTACAATTTTACTACTAACCATAATGTTTAAGAATATTCACTGTGTTAATATTGTCATTTTCCAGTGAGTGGTTGATGGAGTAGTTGGTGGAGTGTGTGATTCAATGCAGCCAGGTCAGGTGTTCAAATCCACTTGGCATCAATTTTAATTTTTTATTCTCTAAAATACTCTTGTCTTCACTCGTGAATACAATTTCATCTAGTGTTGAAATTGTTCTTTGTTTCCCAAACAGAGAACAATTTCAACAAAATATTATTTTACGGAGGTCTACTGCGAACTGGTTAGTACTGTGACCAGGTTTTCTCAAGAACCGTAATAGATAAAGCTACAAAGATTTTTGCGACAGAATTGATAGGCATCGGGACAAAAAATGAGTTGGTTTACAAAGTTATAGAACATTCCAGAACATCACAATTTATGTGCGAAAACAGGGGAAAAATCGTTTTTCAAAGCATCAAAGTGACCAAAAAGAGGCAGACGCGATTGACGAAAAAATACGAAATTTTGAAAGATGGTGCATTTTGTTTACCTTCTGATTCGACACCATGACACGATGTTAAAAAGTTGTTCGGAAGCGGCCATCTTGGATTTTCATCAAAAACCTGTTTTCGGTATAAAACAGCTTCCCGTTAATGAACCAACAGGCCGAGTTAGCTGAAATTTGCAACAAGTATGTGCCATAGTGCAAGGATGTACCATTTTAAACTTCGAAGCGATCGCACGAAACTGTTTCAAGCTTTTTCATTTTTCATTTGAAAAATCTCAATAAAAACAGCCATTTTCAATGCTTTCCGAGACCGAAATGGAACAAGTCAGCAAAAAGTAAAATATTACGCCACATAGCCCAATGCCTGAAATTTCTAAAATTAGAGACTTCAAGTTTCTCGCAGTATTAGCGGCACAGCTATTCCATTTTCAAAAGAGGTCTTCTAAACAGAAAAATGACCATAACTCGGGGACGGTTACTCCGATTTGCATAAATTTTGCTTGGTTGCGATCGCATTACAACCGTCTTTCAGATAAACATTCGTCAAGTTTGTGATCTTTGGTGAAACAGTCAAAGCCCACACGGTTTTTAATGTGTCAAAAGAATGTTCTTTATTTACTGTTTTCACCGAGGAAAAGTTTTTCTCCTTCAAAACGTTAGCAGAAATAGGATTCAGGTAACAAGTTGAAGAAATCTGAAAGAAATTGAAAATATTCGATAAGTATTTAGCGATGTCCGAAACCAAAATAGTTTTTTGTAGGTAGGCCATACTACTATTTTTTTTATCTTTAGCTGTTTATGAACCACATTCAACATTGCTAGATGGCTAAATGGTTAACGTTGTGACCTGCTGTTGACAGGGTTGAGGTTCAGTTCCCAGGTAAGGAATTCTTTTTCGCATAAAAATAATATTGTCAGAAGGGAGGTGCCAAATCAGCATGAGTATATGTAGTAGCGGGCACGCAGGTTGTATTGGCAGTTGTGAAATGTGTGCTTGTCTGGCCCTAGCACAAAAAAGCATTTGGGCACTTGAAAAAGCTGTTTTTTTGCAAAAATAAAGCTATCGCAGAACAATTATCACTTTGTACTAAATTACATTGTGCATTAACAACATGTCTCTATAGCTCGATGGCTAAGTGTGGCACCTGTTGTTCAAGAGTCCAGGTACGATTCCCAGTGGTGGAAGTTTTTGTCACGTAAAAAGTCTTTGCAAGTACAATTTTACTACTAACTATAATGTTTAAGAATATTGACTGTGTTAATGCTGTCGTTCCCAGCGAGTGGTTGATGGAGTAGTTGGTGGAGTGTGTGTCTTTGCTACATAGGTGTTCCGGTTCAGTTACCATGAAGAAGTTTATTTTTATTGATTCTCTAAAATACTCTTGTTTTTGCTTGCAAACACAAATCAATATCTAGTTTTATATGTTTCTTAACAGCAATAAATTATCTCTAAAATATCCTATAGAAGACTCAAAAAATTAAAGTTGTTACGTGACTGTGTCATCGTTTGAACAAAAAACTAAAGCATGAAGTGGTTCACCATTTTGATTACATGAATGCCTCAATTTCATAGCCAATAATTTCACCAATTTCTTAGTAACTTCAGAATATAATTCCCCACAACTCACAGAATGTATATTCTAGAATGATTACACAACTGAGATACGATAATAATATCACAACTGCTCTTATTCTTTTGTGGATAATTGTTTGTTTATTTAATTTTCTATATAAAGACTTAACAGGGTGAGTTTTTAAAGGCTATTTATGCAAAAAAATACAATTTTGTTTGTGACTTTCAGAGTTTTCATATGTAACTACGCAAATTGGCACAAGTGCAGAAAAATGCTGAACGTTCACAATTTGAAGGCGGGAGTTTAATCACCAGTTTTAAGTAATTGTTGAAGATTTATCTGGTGCAGTTAATCAGTTGTCTGCTCTTGTAAAATAAATTTCTGGAGAAGACAGCTTTAGGGACATTTAAAAAACTCTGATGAGCAGACAACCTATAAAATGACCGACAAGTAACGGTTGGGAAGACCCTCTAGTAATAGTAATAAACAGGAGTTAGCTGATTCACTGGAAGAGGATTTCCTTATGTTAGTCCAGTACTAATGGCTGGCGATATAAACATGACTGGACATGTACTCTGGAATAGTTACCCTACTTAGACACACCAAGAAGGTTGACTTAGTACAAGTCCACCAAATCAGACCCCCTGATCCTTCTAGCTTAGCTAGGAGGAGCTTACACTTGCTCTACCTGCCATCCCTGTACCGCAACCATTATTGACATAAATAAATGGCTGATTGACACAATTAATGTTTACTGCAGTTCTATAGCTTATAGAAATCAGCTTATTGCCATCTTAATGGTTTTTCACCAACTATACAAAAAGGTGTGATAGCAAATATTATTCTCGTACAAGCAAAATATTTTTTGGTTCTTTGACTAACCACCTTGTGGTAGTGGACAATAAATAGAACTAGTACTGTAAAGCGTCTTAAAGCCAAATACTGCTGTGAACGAATACTTTATGGCTCTTTTCAGCATTGAATTATCTTGTAGGGTAGACTTTCAGTCACTATACAAGCCACAAGACAGCCAGATGGAGTGTAATCAGTCATTGGGTGGATCTAATCAGAGTACAGCAAACTCTGAATACTGAAGTTGTACGACCCTGTTTGATCAGTTGCAGCTAACTGGTTGAGTTGGGCCCAAACTAGTAGTAAAAAGTTACTACAATGTTGCACTAGGCAACTATTGTTTAAGAAATGACAAATATTGTCTCAATGGATGGACGCTCTATAAGCAATCATCTTGTTAGCCCTTACTGCATAATATGAGATAACTCAAACTCTACTGCACCAAAATACAGTTCACCCTGAGCTTCTCCCTTACACTTTTAATTTCAGAAGAACACCATTGTTGGATCCTTTATTGACAGTCAGCCTATATTACATCATGTAAACCCTTCACAATGTGCTCTTAGGGTTCTTCCTACTGATTGGTTACTGTTAAAGAGTGTTAAATGTTGTGAGAGTTGGTATAGGAAGTTGGTGGGTAGTTGTGATGAACTTGTTTATGCAGAGATGGGTTCATGACTTGATTATTCTTTATTTATGTTAATGCAAACTTTGTTATGCAGGAGCTGCAGTTTATATGTTGGTAACTGGTAAGGACAGTGTTAATGGCACAAGTACAAATGTTAGAGAGGTAAGCATGAGGTACAGAGATAAGATATTTAATTGTACAGAGATGTTTAGGACATCAGATACCATATGTCATACAAAACATGCTTGAACTTTCCCATTTCACACGCCTGAGCGCATTATTTTAACTTGTTTGCCAGAACTAATCTGGAAAAAAAGTGTTGACTGACAAATGAGATATCGATTAACTAATATCTGCTTTTGCTAACAACATAAATCAAATACTTCACCAGTTATTGCGTGAAAAGCTAAACTAAAAATATCCTAACGAACTGGTATAATTAGACCTTAAAATGATGTACTGCTGCTGACAATTGGAGTTTTGAGCGCATTTAATATTGCCTATTATTTGATGTTTATCACAACCACCAAAACATCAGTTCAAAGTTTAAACAAACTTCAAGCACACAACCCTATATTTTTTTCTTTTTTGGCCATAGAATCCCTAAACTGTTACACGCCAATAATTATCGCTCAATAAAAATCAAAACACCAAGTTGAGATGAAAGTGGATTAAGTATGGAAATTAAAAGAACTGATTAACCATCAGACATTATAGTATCAGTATTTTAATTGAATCTTTCAAATGAAAGCTGAAGAAAGTGCAACTCACTCTCCAATTTGCTCTGAGAAATAATACATTGCGCTAGCTGCCAGCCTTTAGATTATGAAATAATAGTTTTGAACGCCGTCAACTATAGGACGTTTTCTTCTGAAAACTTGTTTACGTTGGAGTTGTGCCCTTTTTTAGCCAGTGATCACACACACAGAGATAATCATTGACAATAATCATCGTCCAAAAAATAAAGTAATTAATATCTTTTAGCAAGTGTGACTTTAGGCACCAATTTTTTTTAGATATTAATCAATCAATAAACAAAAGCGGTGAACAACTAGAGTGATTGTAAGATGATCGCTGCTCCCTGTGTTATACTAGCTGGTGCTAAACACCTAATTGAATCTAAAAGCACAAAAACCCACACTTCAAGGGGAGGTGGACAGGCAAGCTTGTCAGCAGTACAGAACGTTACAAATCATATAGGAACGTGCTGACTACACTACAAGCTAATGTTGCGAAAAAAAATGGAAAAACTTTAGGAGAACGGACAATACTCATTAACACCACCTCAATGTGCAGCTGAAGTGATTAAAAAATATGACACTAGAATGGAGCAAACAGCTCCTCCTGCTGATTAATTAGTATTAACTCCAAGTTACTTGGATACTGGTGAGCACTTTACCAGCTTACACTCTCAGTTCACAATTGATAAAAACATTGTCTCTGAGATAGTTCCCAAAGTGTTTAAGGATATATATGAGTGTCTCAAACAGAGCTACCTCAAGCCACCATCCACTCAATAATAATGGTATTTTATCAGCTTAAAGTGTAGAGAGTTGTAGAACCACCCTAATTGTTTAGGTGCAATAGATGGCAAGCATTTAGCGATGAGAAAACCATGGCATGTGGGATCTCAGTTGGACAATTACAAGGATACTGAATCCATTGCGCCCATGGCTGCAGCAGATGCTGAGTATAAATAACAGCTACTGAACTGTTCTGGTAACTTTCCTATTACAATAATAATTAAATCGTTTTACAACTACTGGATGAGACTAACTTGTTTCATTTATCTTTACAAATAAAAATGTTGGTGAGGGCTGTATTCCTGTGTGAAAGTTATACTTTACTGATTTATTTCCTTGCATCCTCCTGTTTTTTATTTGATCATCAAATTCGAAATGGGAGAACTTCAAATGGTGGAGTTTTTATATAGACGAGTCCTCTTCGTGACTCAGAAGGGAGAGGATTGCGGTATAAAATAACAGCCCCATCTGCGCTTCCAAACACTAGTGATAATGATCTGATACCATAGGTACTTGTTGCAAATGTTACTTTTGCCTTAAATGTGCATCTCATGAAACCATATCATAAGTAATTGATTAATTTCAAATGACATCAGATACTTTTTCACGTATGGACTAACAAGCTGTACACATTTGACAATAGTAGTAATATATGAGCAGATCTCCCTACCAAGTGTTTTTTTGTGGATGAGTGCTCGGGGGTGATGCAATGGGTTACGGCGTTGGATGAATTCGCCGAGTATATATTGTATTTCATTTGAGGGGCATTTGAGTGGCATTTGAGTGGCATTTAAGTGGCATTTGAGTTTTGATTATTTTTTTACTTAATTTGAACTTATATGGCGTATAGATTTTGAATATATGGCATTTAAGTTTTTGATTATTTTTTTTACATTATTCGAACTCATATAGCATCTTGAGAGAGAGGAGAGAGGAGTTATATCTAGCTTGAATAAATACATTGATTAAAAATGAATCAATATATAATTATATACATTTATGACATAATAAGCAGGGGTAAATCTTCCCATATAATATAGCTAGAGTCAGTAAAGACTAAGTAATACAAAGCACTAGATCTTGTAATGATAATCAATGCAAAGTCTTTTCCTTTACATCACATCTTAAAAAATCATCAAATTAGTCTTCTATATGGTTAAAATTTACAGTATTTGGGAAATAATTGTAATAGAAAACATTATATCTATTAAAATTTACTGTAAATTTTATGTAGTACAAAGTACTATAACCTTCATTTATTCACTTGAGACTATATATCATCAGCATTCGAGATCAAGTCTATATATATATATATATATATATATATATATATATATATATATATATATATATAGATATATATATATGTATATATGTATATATGTATATATGTATATATATGTATATATGTATGTATATATATATGTATATATGTGCAAAGCTCGCCTTACGGTTTGAGCACTCTAGTGTTTGGTGACGGCAATCCTTTAAACATGCTTTGATGCAATTATTTGTATCATTGCGAGGGTTGTCACCCCTGCTAACCTCTGTACTGCGCTGATGAGGCAACAAATGCCGAAACAGCCGCTGTCCGCAGTTTGAGTATCACGCTCCCTCACCTCGGTTTGGTTGAGCACTCTCGCAGGGGCACCAAACACTGTTCGCCTTGTGCAAAGCTCGCCTTACGGTTTGAGCACTCTAGTGTTTGGTGACGGCAATCCTTTAAACATGCTTTGATGCAATTATTTGTATCATTGCGAGGGTTGTCACCCCTGCTAACCTCTGTACTGCGCTGATGAGGCAACAAATGCCGAAACAGCCGCTGTCCGCAGTTTGAGTATCACGCTCCCTCGGTTTGGTTGAGCACTCCCGCAGGGGCACCAAACACTGTTCGCCTTGTGCAAAGCTCGCCTTACGGTTTGAGCACTCTAGTGTTTGGTGACGGCAATCCTTTAAACATGCTTTGATGCAATTATTTGTATCATTGCGAGGGTTGTCACCCCTGCTAACCTCTGTACTGCGCTGATGAGGCAACAAATGCCGAAACAGCCGCTGTCCGCAGTTTGAGTATCACGCTCCCTCACCTCGGTTTGGTTGAGCACTCTCGCAGGGGCACCAAACACTGTTCGCCTTGTACAAAGCTCGCCTTACGGTTTGAGCACTCTAGTGTTTGGTGACGGCAATCCTTTAAACATGCTTTGATGCAATTATTTGTATCATTGCGAGGGTTGTCACCCCTGCTAACCTCTGTACTGCGCTGATGAGGCAACAAATGCCGAAACAGCCGCTGTCCGCAGTTTGAGTATCACGCTCCCTCACCTCGGTTTGGTTGAGCACTCTCGCAGGGGCACCAAACACTGTTCGCCTTGTGCAAAGCTCGCCTTACGGTTTGAGCACTCTAGTGTTTGGTGACGGCAATCCTTTAAACATGCTTTGATGCAATTATTTGTATCATTGCGAGGGTTGTCACCCCTGCTAACCTCTGTACTGCGCTGATGAGGCAACAAATGCCGAAACAGCCGCTGTCCGCAGTTTGAGTATATATATATATATATATATATATATATATATATATATATATAGATATATATATATGTATATATATATATATATACGATGAATAATTTCTTGTATTATATATATATATATATATAGTTATAGTAACTGTTGCAAAAAGAAAAACTATTATGAAGGTTTTTATTTAAGCCAAAGTAGGTTCGGTAGATACTCCATCAGAACACACTCGTCTTTTAGCATAAAAATATGTGAGTCCTCGCTTTATTTAGTTGTATGTCAACATTCTTTTATCCTTTACTACAAATCCTCGATTTTTACCCATAAACGACTTTTTTTTGTTCAATACATTTAGATAACTGTCTTTGTTCAATTGATTAATTCGTTTGTTCAAACCTTTTGAGCTAAACTTGTTTCCTTTTTCTCCCCAGCAGTAATAGGATTTAGAGTTAAGCGCAACAATTCCATCTCCAGTAAATTCCTCTTTAAACAGTCCAGGTGTTGTTTTTCCATGTTTTAGTACTTTTTCACAACATTCTTGCATGCTCCATTCTAAACCCATTGTTTTGATTTTTAAAAATTTATCCCTATGTTTGTCACAGTATGGTCGTGGAAACCAATCACCATATTCATTGTAAAACTCTTTTTTCATACTTTGTTTTACCAGTGTTTCTAATGTTCCGCTCAACGCCATGTATGCGCTATCTGTATCCATTTCAACATATTGGAAATCATCACTTCTGTCAATATATCTATAAATAAAAAGATTGTTTCGATTATTTGGAAGTTTTACTTACTTATACATGATAATAGTAGGGAATTAGGTTTTACTTACTTATCCCTAAAGTCGTAGTAAAACTGTAGCATTCTCAGTTTAGCATACTGTAGCACGGGGAAACCCAAGTGTACTGGAACATTCATAGTTAGCTGAAATGATGGTGATACTGATTAGCAAAGTAAACTTGGGGAATATAAATTTTGAATTGCAAAATAATTGTTTTAAAACTTACTAGTTGTTTACAGGTTACGATTTCATAAAAATCATCTGCTATCTCTTCCATGGAGATAAATTTGTTTCCTTTGATACGAAATGAAGCTTTTCTGGCGCCTTCAATGAACTTGATGGTGGTATGTTTTTCTTTATCAGTGATTGTTTTTCTATAAGCAGCATTTCCTACCAACTTGCTAGTAGTAGCGAGTAATTCTTGACTGGGATCTGCATCTCCCATTTTCCTAGCGTCTGAAATCGATGTTCCAAAAGCTTCAAAAGCTTTTCTAGGAATATATTCTATTAGCTGATAAACTTTGGTGACTTTCAATCCTTGTTTCAAATACCATTTTAACAAAGGACTCATTAGCAATATCTTATCTCCGTACATACTTCAAACTAATGAGCGTTGAGGAGTCTTTAGAAAACCTTCGGCTTCAGCAAAGACTTTAATTTCATCGCTCAAGTGTTCTCTGGTTAACATCATATTTTTAAAAATCGGATGCATTTCGGAGAACTTTTCTTCCTCTTCCTCAGGAACTTCGATGTCACATTCAACAAATCCGAAGAATTCCTCTGATTGAACTCTCTCCAACACTTCTTCTTGATTCAGCTTTTTTTCAAGTATTTTAGGGTAGAAAGAATTGTAAAACGTGTTGACAATTTTTTGTAAATTTGTAAGAGTTTTTACACGTTTCATTCACTCACACTCCCAAATCGAGATTACAGTGTAACCTAATGCTCGAAGACATTCTTCATTTTCCATCGTAGTTTTAAACAGATTTGCTTTTGATTTTCTTCCACTAGCTTGAAGCTCTTGCTCTTTAGCGTTGTTATAAGAGCAGTCGTGTCCATGCCAAAAACACCCATGGAATTGAAAGACATGACGATTTTCAACACAGAATCCATCAACTGGTAATCCTCGCTGTCCGAGAGCAACTTCTCCTCCATTGAGCTGATGTCTGATATTGATTTTTTTTGAGAACATTTGGAACTGTAACCAGCTATGAGCTACCTTGCTAAATTTTACTGGTTCAGCGACAAAGGAGTTTTCGATTTTTCTTCTTCGAGGATAACCAGTAGGTATTGATTGCATCATACACCATAAATAGAGCGCATTTGCATCAACTCCATAGCTTCTATCACAAACCTCTGCTTCTTTTCCCAACCAATGTTCTCTAATTTTAGTTATACCTTTTTCGTGATATCTATGCATCACTAGACTGGGCCCGCCAACTATGTTTTTCTTTATTAGAGGATAAAGTTCTGCATTGCAGTTGTCAATCAGACAAATTGGGAGAGTCTGACGAAACGATTTACCGAGTTCATGAAACTCCAAGTATGTAGAGAGGTATGGAGGGGGTGGTTGAGGAGCTTTGTTGAACATCCATCGAATCGCTAATCCTGGTAAAGATATACCATCTTTTAACATATCAATCCCGTGCTCTCTGTAGATCGATCTTTGTCTTTCCAACGCTTGAAAAAATGGTTTTACATCCAAGTTGTTGTATCATTTTAAAAAATCCCTAATTGTCTTCATGTCGTTATCTTTCCATGCTTCTTGACAAATTATGTACTCTTCTTCACTGATGTTCTTTTGTTTTAAAGAACTGTAAAAAGCTTCTCTTGGAGGTAGATGTTCTTGATTAAGTTGTTCCAAGTCTTTCATCCATTCATAAGGAAAAAATGGTTTTCCGGCTTCACATTTGTATGCTTTGAGATACATTTCATAGCTATATCCAGGATCGATGAAGTTTGTACAATCTAAAAACAAAAAAGATCCTATTCCGATAACAGGCATCTTGGTTCCTTTTTTATAACAAAATCAAAATCTGTGTCGGAGACATCTTTCAATTTTTGAAGCAGTTTTCCTTTCATCACATTGACATCATAAGTCTGTGAATTGAAACTTAGAATAGGGAGTTTTTTTCATGTATAGCTGTACAAATCATCCAAAACTTTTTCGGCTCCTGTTATCCGTCTGAAACGATTTTTTTCAAAATCACTACGAAACTTTTCTTCAGCTTCTTCCAGTCGTTGTAATTCACCTTCTATCTGTTTTATGATTTGCGAAAATTGTTTTTCCACTCGGCTATATGATTCTTCACTAATATCTTCCAAGTATTCAATGAACTTTCCAACGCATTCATCATCATTCCCTTTATTGACAATACAACACGGGTTGTTGAAGCCTGGTACGTTTGAACAAATTGAAATACTTAAGAGTTTATGCTCGTTCGTGTAAATGGTTGTGTCTGTATCTCGATCTTTTTCGCAATTAGGTAACAAACACTCTATGTCGAATGTTGCAAAAAATGGATAGTATCTCAAGGAATCATCTGACCCGATATCTATCCCGAATTGAATCTTCAGTTTGTCGAATATTGTAGCGGTAGGACTGTATTGTCCTCCAGAAAACTGCATAGTTGTTGCCTCTGAGATTGAACATCTGTGTCTTTTCAGATTCCCCTGCAGCAAAGTCTCCCTGTCTGCATAGTGGCAATCTACCCAGATGGGCTCAAAATGCAAGTCCCAAGAAGCAGCTCTTCCCTACCCTATCCCATTGTTTATGGATGCCTGGTCACTTGGACTAACTGCAGATCTGGGGTGATGGATTGTTGTGTTTCCTTCAAAAATCTCTTATTTCAGACACAAGGAAGACTTTTTCCTTTCCTCAAACAGCTACCCCGAGCTAACCTGAGCTGCATTACCTCAGCTTTTCGAGGCGCATAGGATTGAGCCACTTCCTGCCAAAATCGAGGGCGGGGTTAATGAAATAGGAGACACTAATGACAATACAAGGGTGACCAAAAGTAAGAGACACAGGCTATGATGAGAAGATGATGCAATGATAGTGCAAAAACCAGAGAGGAGGTGGAGAATAAAAAAGCAAAAGGATCATCGGTAAAATATTAATGTGTTTATGTTAGTACATAAATATTATTACACTGATTGGTTTTGTTTATCTTATTGTATTCTTTGAACGGAAATTACTTTGTTCAATAATGATACACCCTGGGGGGGGGGGATGTTTTAAAAGCCAGACCAACTTGTATGGTTTGGCATATCAACTTTAAGTCACAGTTTGGATCAGATAATTGTATTGTATCTTGCTACTTGGCCATTGTTCGGAGGAGGAGTAGTGGACAAAAAGGAGAAAACTGAGTGAAATTTCAGTGGAATGCTCTGTAACAGCTGGGAACTTTGAGCCTACAAGAACCGCAATAAAGTTCGAGGAGAACTTTGTAGATAAAAGCTAGCGGCTTAGCTCCTGCTGTTTGTTGAATTGTTCTGTTGTTGTTATTGCTTAGCAACACTGTGGTGGTATTCGTGTAGTTATTAAAATACTTCACAGTGATATATTGCTGTTTTATATGTATTATTGGTAAGTTGTGTATATACTGTTACAGGACTCCTTGCGGCTTGAGGTGAACTAAAGCCCTTGCAGTTTACGGTGAAGGGAACTTCTTGCAGTTTGAGGCAGAGTGAACTGTGTGCAGTTTGAGGAGAATAAAACTGTGTGCAGTTTGAGAAGTGGCTATTATGTGGTGGAAGAGGTTGCAAGCACAGGAAGTATTTTACTTGCCATTTACTGGTATGTCTGTAGTGGTGAGCAAAAATCTACGGCAGTATTCTACAAATGCTTCTTTTTCTGTAAAAATTCATAACATTATTTGTTGCATATTTTATTTTAAGAGCAAGATTAAAATAAATAATAGTTTGAGCAGCTCTCAGTTACCTTTATCATTGGGTTCATCTGGAAGAAGAGTAAATAACACATTTAGTTAGTAACTGCTAGATGTGATTATTCTTCAGTACAACAGGCTACTAAACTGCCTGTGATACTGGAAAATAAATTACTTCTGACACAATTTAGATGTGCTTTTCATGAGCAGCATCACAAGCTCTAAAGAGTTATCGAAATTTGATTATGTTTAAAGCTCGAAACTGTGTTCATTGAAAGCACAACTGGTGGTTTCACCAGGTAAACAAACAGAGGGTGTTTTAGAAACCTTGCAAGATGACTAAGGCTTTCAATTTTTTCAGAAAATATTTTACTACTTTAAGTTTTTGATGCCAGCCTCTTCAGAAACCAAAACAATCCACTGAAGTTTGATGGGTTCTGGAAAACTAAACCATTGTGAGAGTAATTCTTTCTTTTGTGTTTCAGTGCAACAAAAATGTTGTGGGAAACTATCTTTTGGTGAACGAAGGGGGAATAAAAATAGTTTGTGGACTTAATTGTCGTAACGGAATGCTTGCTATCGGTAAATTTTGGCCAAACTTTAAGTTAACTCAATCTTACGTTTGTAACAAACCATAATTAATTAATTTTAAAGATTTAATCAAAATCAGTTGAAAATACTGAGTGTCTCATAATAAAATACTGTACCCAAAAGAAATGGCAGCAACTGCCAAGCCTTCCATATAAACAAACTATACTAAAATGTAAAACAAATTTCACAATCACAGTTGCTATAAAGATAGAAAAAACCAAAAGGGAGGGGTTCAAAGACATTTTAGAGCCATTCACCAGAAACCTTTTCATCAAAGTTCATCAGTGCATTAGTGTTCTTGTATTACAAATAAGAAACTTCCAGCTGAGATCAAAACTCAAATGGAAGAGTTTTGTAGCGGAGAAGATTAGATACTAAACCATCAGGTAATGCAATCATGTATGAAACTGTTGTGAATCTCAAATGCCTCATCTCCAAAGTGTAGCTAGATGTTGACACTATCTTGGTTGATTGCTTCTTTTTTGACAACAACAATTCTAAGGGACAGTTGTAAAATGGGTTCACTCTCAAACTGAGCAAAATAAATTTTATCTGCTAGAAAACTGCAAAAATGCAAAATAATAATACATTATTCAAGAAATGGATTAGCAATGAAGAATAAACGTGAATTGAGTTTAAAGGAATTACTGGTAATTAATCAAGTGAGCAGACGGTTGGTTAGTTTTATGCATCCAACTTTATCCCGTGAACCCACCGCTATCCTACAAACCATCCAGTCTGATATTGATACCCTGGCTCCCTTGTGCCCCCATTTGCCCACCAATTGTTAACTATCCTCCACCCTACCTTCTCTTAATGAGAGAGTTTAGTGTCCAACCATCTTCTCTACATCCCTCCTTTTCCTACTCCCTCAGTAGTCTGTTACCCTCCTCAATATGTCCCCACAGAAACAGCCAGCAAGTTTCTCTTCCCTTCCTTCTCTGCCTTACCACCCCAACTCAGCAGCCAAGCAATGCTCTGTACCCCCCTCCCCTGACTCCCTCCCTCATTCCCCCATAGCCCAGTCCTGGGAACTTCATTCAGTCTAAACACCTTCCTCAACACTCCACATTCTTTAAACTCAACTTCCCAGCTTAATTGAAAGTTCAATTTTTCTTTGCTGAACAAAAGTAAAAACTGTCACTCAATACCACAGAAGTAGATGAATGAAAGACACTGACAGTAAGATGGGTGAGGACTGATGAAACGTTGAAGACTTGACACGAAAATATCAAATAAACATGCGGGTTAGGAGAGGGTCGTACAGGTCAGTGATTTGCCTGCTTGATGTGGAGTAAATCAGATGGTGTGACTTTTAAATGCAAGCTAACCTTGTACATAGGAGTGCAGCGCCCATTACTGTTGGTATGTTTGGAGTTTTTGTTAACAAGCATTCAATATTGTACTTTTATGTGTCCTTACACTGGTCAACTTGTACAAAAGCTTGTCTTTGGTTAACCTGTATGGCTAATTGGCTATGTATAGATTATCAGCAATTCAATGCTGTAATGGATTCATATTGGTTGCCTACTAGCAAGAAGTGGTTGACTCTATGGAAATCATTTTTATTTGAATGATGCTCTATACCGCATAAGGAAATAATTGGAAGAGGGTCATCGCCCAATATTTAGTAGTTATGTAGATACAAGCCGGCTTATCGGTCCATGTCGGCCGAGTTATTGGTCTATGTGGGCCAGTTTATTGGTCTATGTAGGCCAGTTTATCGGTCCATGTGGGCCAGCTTATCGGTCCATGTGGGCCAGCTTGATTGTATAAATACTAAGTATGAGTTAAGCTACCACAACAGAAATGAACTGGTTTAGTTCTTCTTTACTCATTTCACTGAATGTTTTTAACCAAATATATGACTGTATTTGTAACCACCAAATATAATAGTGGTTGCAAATGTATCTATAAATAGATTTGTTATTGTCATTGCTAGATAAACTGTTTAGGTACATGTAAAGAGCAATAGTCTGGTGTTTGTGCATTGAATCTTGTGATAAACCCTAAGGCTTTGCCACGCAGAACCCAATTAATACATAACAATTAGTGAGTGCTGAATGGTGATTAGCAAACAAAGCCACATGCAAGGTAATCAATCGCTTGAGAGTTATCCTCCCACAACCAAACATCTCTGTGAAACACATTGTTTTTCTCCAGGCTGTACTGGCGAATCATATTATGTGGAACAATCAGCGCAATCCTATGACAGTCTGGTGGAATAAAATGAATAAATATCATCTGATATATTATTACTGTTATTACTAATTAATTTATTGTAATAAATAAAAATCTAATAATAATTAATATCGTAGTACACAGTTAGTTCACTTAAACTATCCATTGACACCATGATTGTCACAAATATTGTTGATATGAAAATATATTAACACAGAAAGTACTAACTAGTTTCTGCTACACAAGCAAAGATAATTTACTTAATTGTTGACCCAAGAATTTACCAAGCAGTAGTACTCCATGATAATTAATATATATTCTTAGTTCAACTTCTGTGTTGTAAAAAAATAGCCAACTAGTTTTGCTACTACTTGTGAATGTGTTTGACCAATAGAGAAGATGTGCAAATGCGAAAATGCTGTGCATGCTAAGCGATGAATAATCTTTGGTATTTGCGATAAAATGTTATAACAAGCGGACAATTGCGATTCATCACGCATGATTGCTCCTGTGTGTCAAGGCCGTAATATATAGATTGGAAAATACATTTATTGTGAGATCTATAACCCATCTTGTTAGCCTGGCACGATGCCATACACAAAACAGCTGGAATCATTGTTGGATTTTGTTATCCCGCTGTCTGTCAGTGGATATCATTGAAAATAGAAAGACTGCCGCTTTCATAATGAATCTGTAGTTCTTTTCACTGCAGGTTTGTGCACAAATCCTATGCCTCGGTGGTAGTGGCAAAACTGTATAGATGTACAGACTTTACTGGAAGTTGTATCAGGTCCTACTTATCAGTCAGTACTTGGGCTACACAAATTCACCCATTCATAGACGGCCTACCACTCGACATCGTTCACCAGAGTAGTTGCAGGTATAAAATAACTAACTGGATGTTGCACTTATTCACCACTAATCATAAAGCCCAATTGCTCTGCTATCAATTTAACAGCTCGACTCCTCTTAGTTTTTACATAATGTTTTTGAAAGATTAATTTAATTTCCGCAAGTTCTTTCTCACTTTATTATCATTTTCAGCCAAGTAATTAATTTTTTATAAGTCTTGCTAACAACTTGCTAGTACAGTATAAACTTGAACATTCCTACGTATTTTAATTGCCTCTGCAATGATCCAGAGGAAAATAATCAGTTACAATAATAATAAATGATTTGATATAGGCCGAACGATTTTTATTATTTTGTCCACCACTGATGTAGATCATCAATGTTGCTAGATGATGATCAGTTAGTATATACTGAAAAACCAAAATAAATTTATATTCAGAATACATACTGACGATTCGTGTTATTTTATTACAATCACACATCATTGGTAATATATTTCTGTTGACAATCAATTTATTTTTCAATAAAAACTACAGATCAAGTTCATAACAATATTATTGATCCTTATTAGTATTGCTATTACTGCATCTGGTTAATAATAATAATAGTTATTTTCCCTCTTTAAATAATAAATACTTATGATTACTAACAATAATTTTGTCATTAATTGAAATACAAAATGTCATAAATATCCACAGTTATTATGACTGTCATTGTTAATCATTGATATTCAAAATTAGCCTTTCATTCTAGTCATTAAACAAATTTTCTTCCATAAAACTTGTGACAGTATTAGATATTACCGTCAACTTATGACACAGTTTATTTTCCGTCTTCTATTTGTTTGTTTTTTATTATTCTTCTTCGCACTAGGTTGTTACCATTGTTCATCATCAAGATGGCATTGAGACTATTTGCTAAACAATATGTTTTGGCCTATAACAAGAACAGCCTTACTTGAGTGGTTTAGAAGTGCCAAAGTTTGACTCAACAGACCTGTTTTACCCTATAAAGATATGTTACATAGATCAATTTTCTTTGGTTTGTGCTGCATTATATCTGAAAAAAAATTCCAAATGCATTTAAAGTTCACAATCCAAGCCAACAGATTTAATTAGCATGTGTCTCTGAGGGTGGCATTCTAGCAAACTGATGTTGGTTTTCTGATAGCAAACAAGTAGTTTACTGATGACATGCATCAAAACTTACCAAACTAGATATAGGTTATGAATATATAAATACAGCAGTATGAGCTATTAGGGTTCTCATACAAACTGGTAGTTATTAGAAACAGAGTTAAATGTTTTGAGATTTTTCTGGATGAAAATTGGGTTGTTTTGATGAGCTACTTTACACACAGGTGCTCCCAGTAAACTCTGTTGGTTTATAAAAACCTGAATAATGTACTATTGAAGGTGTAATGCAGATGAAGGGCGGATGTGAGATAAGGACAGATCCAGAGGAGGAAACACAACAATTAAGTGGTTAGGTATGAAGTCAAGGGAAACAAAATGTTGATGCTGAATAATGAAGTGGTTTAGGGCATACAGTAGGATGTTATAAATAAAACAAAGCATAACTATCCTCATATTAAACATGGCAGCTCTTGTATTAAGCTGTCGTTGAAAAGTTATCTGTAGATTGAACAACTAATCATGGACCTGTTTCATGGTGCTTTGACCAAGCCTGGTTATTTGTACCAACCAAAAGTAAAACTCCATCTGTTTGAGCTTTTTGCAAAAAACAACAGCAAAATGATAAAATCTGAAGCTCGTAATATCTTAAAGTTACTGATAACTATCAAAGACAGAAAAGAAAAAAAAACAAACGGCAAACCATTACTGTTACTTTTTAGGAGAAAGAAATTTTTCACAGGAGACGAAGAGCTTAGTTCTGAGCGCTCCAATAAGGCATATTGTATGATGTTCAGCACCATTAACCAAATATAGGTTTGTAGAATGAAACATATATATATTTTACTGACATATAATACTGTAATGGCATTCTCTCTTGTAATAACGGAATTTCACTAATCTCTAGTATTCCACCTCTCTCCAGAGGGGACGCTGTTCGGGATGACAGCGACAGCTTTGATAGTTACTGACGGATCAATTGGCAAGCATATAGTTCATGGCTCAGACAAACTACACAGAGTGCTGTTTGAACAGTGGCTTTATTCATCAACACCAAATTCCTAGGGTGGCTATCCATTAGGGTGATTGGCAAGACAAGGGGGAATGAATGCAACTAGTATGTACAATTTCAGCCTTTTTACAGGTAGGCTGACAGGAAATTAATTGCATAAAGTATATAAAAGTAAAAGACTAGGAAGTGATTAGACCAATCAGAACACATATATAAATAGTAAGCAAATCAGGGATTGAATAAGATTTAAAGGTAATGGTGTCAATGGCTGAAGGGCGGAGTCCTATCTCCATTGTCCAATACTTAGCATCTATTCTCGCTCTAGAGTAGTATCCTAGGTGGTTTTGCAGATCCTCTACTATGGCGGCCGTCTTATAACGGCCCTGCGTCACCATACCGGGGCGGTAAGGGGTCAATACCGCCCCTGCAGGGTCGATACCGGCCCTGCAGGGTCGATACCGGCCCTGCATGCTGTGCTGCCGGCACAATAAGGCACTCCACCAGTACAGCATCTTTACGATGGCAGTCGATGGAAATCCCAGTATATGCTGTGGTTGATGGAGTGTAAACAACCAGTTTACCACTGTCATTCACCAAAATCTACCACAATACACACCAGGCTTTGTATCACAGTTATTTATTGAATCATTAAAATACTTTGAGCCAGTCTCAACTACTATGATCCAAAGAATAACATTTTATTTCTAATCTCAGTTCTTTAAGGTTACTTGCAAAGCAGCAATTCTCCTTCGAGATATTTATCATTAAATTTTTAAAAACGTTTCTGTCAAGACTGCTTAAACAATGGTGACAAAAGTCCCGATTGACAAATTTTTTTTCTTAGGAAGTATGAAAATTAAAATACCCAGTTTTTTGACATTATTTTCATCAAAGAAAAAGCCAAATTACAGCAACATGTAACTGCAGAGAGTGTTAAGAAAAATCATTACACTTCATCAGTTTCCTTCCACAGTATTAAAAACATGATGCACACTCAAAATTCATCTAAATTAACCAACGCTGCAGTTAAGCATGAATCTAAAAATACCAAACTGAGTAGACTTTTTGTTTGTAATAGTATGAAACTGACTTAAGTTTCAATTTGATGCCTTCAATCCTATCTATACAACTATAGTATTTTCAACTGCATGTATGCTAAAATCGGTAAGAAAATTTAAGTGCACTCAGATTGTTAAAATCTTCAAAAGTATAAATGAGAAGGGGAAGTTTAAAATGTTTACCTCTTCATGCTTGTGAATTGTGTTGAAACTTTGGTCAAGCTTACGATTTTGCAATGTTTCAAAACTGCAAATTTCTGGCTGTGAAATAGTGGGAGCTACAACTTTGGTGTTTTTACCAACAAAATACTAACAATTATGGTAAATGTTAAAAACATGGTTGATACTTGCATTTAATGCATGCCTCGTTATCAAAATTGTATGAGAGAAACTAAAAGGCAGCAATGACCATGCTATGAAGTAATAATGCTAACCTGTGACATTTTAATGTAATAAACATAATTATTGTTTTCTGGTATTATTATATCAGATGTTGACAACTAACCACCAAAGCTCAGTATGAGATGAAAAGCCAAACTACTTTATATGTCTAAAGTTAACTCTTACAGAACTTACTTCGATTAACAAAACATTAACTTGTAACATTTAAGCTACTTGTGAACTCTCTGCTTACCTGCAATGTCTTGTGCAAACACCTGATTGTTTATTTCAGCTGGAAAACCTTCCTTGTATATATTGTAATGGATTCCGGTCTGTTACCACGGACATCCACTAGTCTCGAGTATTCTACCTCTCTCCAGAGGGGACACTGTACTGACCGACAGTGACAACTGTATAGGGCAACCGAATTACCCGGTAAGGCAAGAGCCCATGGCTCAGACAAACAGTACCGAGTAGTGTTTGTTATAATGGCTTTATTACAAAGCTGTCCTGAGGGTAATTATTCCTCTAGGTGTTTAGCAATATAAGAATACATGCCATGGCTCATTGTAATGAATGCACAGATTAACAGTGGGAGCTCTCGTTTTATAGGAGAGCTAATGAACACAAAACATATAAGAGACAATGCACACGAAGTAAATGAACCAATTACATTAACTATATAAATACTCAACCAATCACAATGCAATGCAAGATAATAAAGGGAGGTGCCAAGTGGCTAAGGGCAGAGTCCTTTCTCCTAATTGTCCAATGACGGCTCCTACAGGGTTCCCAGGCTGTACATAGAATTAGGTCCACTAAGTTGGTACTTTAGGGGTAAGCACTTCCTGTTTACGACCTTGACTAAGTTCTCTGACATCTTTGCAGATCCTTGTCTAAGGCGGCCATCTTGTGCCGGCCCAGTACAGCTGTACCGGGTCGGTAGAGGTCACTACCGACCCTGCAGGGGCCAATACCGGCCCTGCTTACTATGCTACCGGCACAGTAGGACTTCCTACCCAACAGCTATTAACCAAATGCTGTGGGCAGAAGTCTAGTGCATTGCTTCGCAAGGTTTCTAGTGTAAACTACCTGTTTACTCCTAGAGTGCACTGAAATCTACCACATACCTCTCTCCATTAAAGTCATAGCCTGGCTTTAATAACAAAATATCAAGAGCAGATATGTGTGGGGGTAACACCCGTACCCAGATTATATATTTGATTATATATAAAGTCAGGTACTATGCCATGAGATGACATAGCACCTCTCTCCAGAGAAGGTCGCCCTTGCAGGTGACCTCCCATAACTCAACTCCTCCTGGATCATAGGGGAAGCTAGTAATCAGCTCCTTTTCTTCCTCCACGGGAGGGCTTGATGCTTGTACCAATCGTATGGTAAGCATGGGCGTCACGTTCATTTGTGAGCGCACGTCTACAGCAACATGTGCATTACCAGTTTTATGCAACATGTCCATGGGCTGCCTATAGTGCAGCGGGGCTTGCTGTACCATAGCGTCATATATGGGTGCGAGCAGTGGCCCTGGAAGTTCTAGTGCTAGCAGAACCTTCCTTATCTCAACTTTAGGAGACCGCCGTTCCTTTTCTAAGGAAAGCCAGCGCCTTCTCTCCTCTTCCCACTGTACCGTGGGGGTGCAAGCAACATCCCGTGCCGGGGTGTGGTGCACTGTGTTGTGCGGCACTAAGGTTGGTGGTGAAGACGTCGTGGGACGTTCACCCTTAGCTGCCACCACAGGCTTTCTCTCTCGGTAAGCTCTACAAGGGTAACTACTGCCTTGTAACTTCTCAGTCTTCCCTGACTGAATCTCTGGAGGACCCCGGGCCGGTAAGGAGTCATCCCGGGCCGGCAGGCAGGCAGCATCAAGTGGTGAGCACTTGATCTCCCGCTCTTTCTTATCTACTGCCCTTATGAGGGTGTCAGCAGTCCCAACTTGTGGGAGAGCGCATACTCTACTGTCACCAGCGCATGGTGAGTCTAGAGGTACAGGTTTAGCATAGCCAGGTGGGCTGCCACTCCGTAGTGCTAACGGATCTCGTGGTGTGCAGTTCTCAAATAACCATTTTGAAAATGCTGCATTTAATTGCTCACCCTCTTTCTCTTTCTCTGCTAGCTTGACCTTCTCTACTTTGGTATACAGCTCTGCCGTTGGCATCGCTTCCAGTACTTCTGTGTCTGCACAGTTGGCTGATGGACAATTATCAAGGCCTGCATCCTGCAGCAAATCTGCCTTTTGGTCCTCGAGCTCTATGCATTGATCAGCCGCCATGGCTAGTTGGAGGATGGTCCTGTCACTGTCACTGCTAGGTACGAGTGGCTGGTCTGTGCTGCAGAGTTGTTTACAACTTTGTCTCACTCTGCCCGGCTTAACAGGAAGGGTTCGAGTACTGGGAGGTTTTGGCCACTTCTCCAACATCTTTAGACGGTCAGCTACAGTGATTCTGTTCACTGGAGGTTGTCGGGGAGCTCCTCGGGGTAGTCTACTTTTCTTTGTAGGGGTTGGATGGCTGGAGGGTGGCTGCCTCTTTCCAGCGGTGGGGGTCTCCTCTCTCCATCGCATGGGTGTAGCCACCGGGGGGGAAAACACTGTTTTGCCTATAGCTCCTACAGTTGTCCGATCCGGCTCAAATCTTCTGCCATCTACCTGTGGCGGGGGGTTCTTCACAGCCTGATACATTCCACCTGTAGTTCTCTCTACAGCGGGTGGTTGTGTGGGGACGTCCTCTTCTTCAGGGGTGTAAGGGGTGTTCTCCGTCAGCTCTGCCTGTGTTAGACGGACACTATCATCAAGTGGCCGCCCGTGCTTGTCTGTGCAAGGTAACACATGTCCGTCAATGATGACATGGGAGTCTGGAAACCGTAGGGCACACTCGTGTAAGGTGAGGAACGGCATGCCAATTATGGCATCTTCATTGATGTCACTAATGACGAAGTTAACGCTCGTCCTCAGTTTACGAAGCTGCAAGTTTACTTGCAGGGCACCGTAAAAGGGAATCCTAGACCCGTCAGCCATGAGTCCATGTGCCTCGCTGCGTTGCAGCGTGTCCTTCACTGACTGTGGCAATTGCTGATACAGATGCTTCGACAGCAAGTTGGTGGTGCAGCCTGTGTCAATCAACAGGGAAGCTGGTCTACCGGCTAACCTTCCAGCCAGGAAGTAGCTGGCCTGGTAAGGTCGCTCCAGCGGTGGCGCTGCCATTTGTGTTCTCCTGGGGGGTTGTCCATTCTTCTTCAGAGTTACAGGACTGTAAGGGGGTTGACGAGCAATCCGGCTACTGTCAGTCTGTGTTCTCCTGGGGGGTTGTCCACTCTTCTTCAGAGTTACATGACTAATGGGGGCTTGTCGAGCTGTCCGGCTGTCCTCAGCGGGCGTCTGTGCTCTCTTGGGGGGTTGTCCACTTTTCTTCAGAGTTCCAGGACTGTACGGGGTGTCAGGAGTTGTCCAGCTGCAGTCAGCGGGTGTTGATGCTCTCTTGGGGGGTTGTCCACTCTTCTTCAGAGTTCCAGGACTGTACGGGGTGTCAGGAGTTGTCCAGCTGCAGTCAGCGGGTGTTGATGCTCTCTTGGGGGGTTGCCCACTCTTCTTCAGAGTTCCAGGACTGTACGGGGCATCAGGAGTTGTTTGGCTTGTCCAGCGGTGGTTGGTTGCTGTCGGTTGTATCTTGGGAGGTTGTCCACTCTCTCCTAGAGTTCCAGGACTATAAGGGGTTGTGGGTGTGGTCCGGCTTGCCCAGCTGCAGTCAGCTGCCGGTGGCGCTACTGCGGGCGCCGGCCGTTTCCCGTCTGTCTGGGGTTGTTTGCAAAGTGAACTGCACGCTGAGTTCTGGGGCAGGTGCCCATCATGTGGCCTGGTTGTCCGCAGCCCCAACAGCGCGTTGCAGGTGCTGTCTCCAACTGTGGAGGGGGAGCTGCTTGTCTGGCTGCTCTCAGCGACCGTAGTTCTTCTGTCAAGAGCTTTAGGCTGTCCATGACTGTTGTCATAGGATCCGGTATGGCAGGTGTAGGGGTGTGGCGTGTCTGCTGTACGGCAGTAGCGGTGGAGACACGTTGAGACGGGCCCTTGGCAACCGTCCTCATCCATTCCTCTTCCTCTTCGTCGGCATCCTCTTCCAACATCCGTACATGAGCCTGGCGCTCTTCAAACGGTGTCTTTATCTGCATATACTCGTTGCCGGCCCTGACTGCTTCAGCAACGTCAACGGGCTGCATGGCCAACAAGTGTCTTTGCAGGTAAGCATTTCCGACTGTGGTGCTGAAGATATCCAGCATCATCCTCTGCATAGGTCGGTGAGGTAGATCTGCGTAAGCAACGCGCACTAGGCGCTCTACCTCACTTGCATGCTCTTGGAGCGATGTCTTGTGTTGGCGGCGTAGGCTGGTCAGCCGGGACATAGCTTCCCTTTGTGTTAGCCCAAAACGTGCTCGTAGTGCAGCAAAGATACCCTGCAGATGTGGAGGCTTTCCACAGTCCAATGCTTTACCTCGTAATGCATCCCTTAGGTATAACATGGCCGTGTTCTCTGGCCACTCATTCATTTCGGCTACCTCAACGAATCTGCTGATGAAGTACTCGACGTCTCCTTCGCCGTCGAACTTCGGAGCCTTTAGTCTAGCTGGTGCATTGTCTTGGTTGGGCCTCATCATAGCCGTCAATGCTTCGGTCAATCTATCAATGGCTGTAGCTTCTGGGTTGCCAGCGGGTGCTCGACCAGCGCTGCGTGCTCTCTGGGTGGCCATTCTTTGCAGATAGAGGAGTGATCTCAACTCAAATCTAAGAAATGGTCAGTACAACTTGATCCCGGGCCGGTATAGGTGAGATCCGGGTCGGTAGCTGTGTTTCCAGTGGCTCTAGCAGATCTAGGGGTTGGTCCAATGGATACTGTGGCAGTATCTGGCACTCCGTCGCTTGTAACAACCGTTACGAAACTTCTTGTACTGCTGCGGGGCGGAGCGAAGCTTTACGGGCCTACAGGCAGTAGTGTAGGGACACTGTAAATGGATACAGTGCCGGGGTCACTGTTACCAGCTGAGTAGCACTCCAAGCTGAATAACCTCTGGTAGCTGAGTCTGTATAGCTGATACACGACTCTCTCTTCTTTTCGCACAGTGCCGGTATCTCTATGTCCAGGTCGGAGCGAACTCTACGAGCCTGTAGAAGATACGGTAGCGCCTGTACTGGACTGCTGCAAACGGAGCAAGCTCTACGGTTGATGCAGACAGCCTTTAGTAGTGGATACTGTGCCGGGATAGCTGCTGCAGTTCGGAGCGCACTCAAACGAACCTGCAGAGAAATCCGGTAGTATCTTGTGTCAATTGCTTCTTCAGATCTACTACTTCGGTAGATCAATTTCTTCTCCTCTCTCCAGATCTACACCCGGTAGATCACTTCTCCTTCTTTAGTGGTAGCTGGCCTGCAGTGCATTCGCAGGGCCAGAGGGTAGCGTGAAAGAGCACAGCGTGGGAAGGTACCGTTTATCCCAATGCTGCCACCAATGTAATGGATTCCGGTCTGTTACCACGGACATCCACTAGTCTCGAGTATTCTACCTCTCTCCAGAGGGGACACTGTACTGACCGACAGTGACAACTGTATAGGGCAACCGAATTACCCGGTAAGGCAAGAGCCCATGGCTCAGACAAACAGTACCGAGTAGTGTTTGTTATAATGGCTTTATTACAAAGCTGTCCTGAGGGTAATTATTCCTCTAGGTGTTTAGCAATATAAGAATACATGCCATGGCTCATTGTAATGAATGCACAGATTAACAGTGGGAGCTCTCATTTTATAGGAGAGCTAATGAACACAAAACATATAAGAGACAATGCACAGGAAGTAAATGAACCAATTACATTAACTATATAAATACTCAACCAATCACAATGCAATGCAAGATAATAAAGGGAGGTGCCAAGTGGCTAAGGGCGGAGTCCTTTCTCCTAATTGTCCAATGACGGCTCCTACAGGGTTCCCAGGCTGTACATAGAATTAGGTCCACTAAGTTGGTACTTTAGGGGTAAGCACTTCCTGTTTACGACTTTGACTAAGTTCTCTGACATCTTTGCAGATCCTTGTCTAAGGCGGCCATCTTGTGCCGGCCCAGTACAGCTGTACCGGGTCGGTAGAGGTCACTACCGACCCTGCAGGGGTCAATACCGGCCCTGCTTACTATGCTACCGGCACAGTAGGACTTCCTACCCAACAGCTATTAACCAAATGCTGTGGGCAGAAGTCTAGTGCATTGCTTCGCAAGGTTTCTAGTGTAAACTACCTGTTTACTCCTAGAGTGCACTGAAATCTACCACAATATGCACCATTTAGTATTATGAAATAGAGTTAATGACAAGCTAAATAAGAGTTGTTACATGTTTTATGTTTGATAGTTACAGAACACAAGAATACACACCATGTTGTGGTATTACAACTACCAAACCCTTATATTGTAAAGTCAAAGTTCACCAAACAGTATTTTACTATATCACTGAGGATTGACATGAGTTATACTCAGAGGACACTCAATCATACCTGGTTGGCAAGTCCTTTAGTTTACAGTCCCACAAGGAGAGTATTTCTAACGACTTCAGCTCACCAATCACTGCAGACACTCCACCACTGAAGTCATTACCTCCAAGGTGCAGTTCTCTCAATTTACTCAGAGACCCCAAGCTGTAATATTTGTATATGATTAGGTCAAATAAAACTTCAAGTGTTGGCAGCGGCTGAAATATGTTATTTGTACTAGTACTTTTATGTAGTTTGACACCTCAATAGCACTCTTATTCTCACTCTCATTGCTAACTACGATTTAGTAAACTAACTTCAGGTACACGTAAAATGCCACTGGACTCAAATGAGTGGTAACTATTGAAACACTTGCTGACTTTGAAAAACAATCTGTGGCAGCAATGAGTTTTGAATGCGCTATACGTAATGATGGTTCATTTTCCGGACAACAGCATTTCCAGGCACATCTACAAAACCAGCCACCAGCACACAAAACACAGAAGCAAACACCAGTTTGCAAATGAATAACTTCATATGTATCTTAACAGCAATAAAATATTTCTAAAATATCCCATAAAAGACTCAAAAACTTAAAGTGGTTACGTGACTGTGTCATAGTTTGGACAAAAAACTTAGCAAGAAGTGGTTCACATTTTTGATTATATGAATGCCTCATTTTCATAACCAATAACTGCACTAATTTCTTAGTAACTTCAGAATATAATTCCCCACAACTCACAGAATGTATATTCTAGAATGATTACACAACTGAGATACGATAATAATATCACAACTGCTCTTATTCTTTTGTGGATAATTGTTTGTTTATTTCAATTTCTATATAAAGAATGAACAGGTTGAGTTTTTAAAGACTATTTATGCAAAAAATCCAATTTTGTTTGTGACTTTCAGAGTTTTCATACGTAACTACGCAAATTGGCACAAATGCAAAAAAAATGCTAAACGTTCACAATTTCCAGGCACGAGTTTAATCACCAGTTTTAAATAATTGTTGAAGATTTATCTGGTGCAGTTAATCAGTTGTCTGCTCTTGTAAAGTAAATCTCTGGAGATGACAGCTTTAGGGACATTTAAAAACTCTCATGAGCAGACAACCTATAAAATGGCCGACAAGTAGCGGTTGGGAAGACGCTCTAGTAATAGTAATAAACAGGAGTCAGCTGACTCAATGGAGGAGGATTTCCTTATGTTAGTCCAGTACCAATGGCTGGCGATATAAACATGACTGGATATGTACTCTGGAATAGTTACCCTACTTAGACACACCAAGAAGGTTGACTTAGTACAAGTCCACCAAGTCATACCCCCTGATCCTTCTAGCTTAGTTAGGGGGAGCTTACACTTGCTCTACCTGCCATCCCTTTACCGCAACCATTATTGACATAACTAAATGACTGATTGACACAAACAATGTTTACTGCACTTCTATAGCTTATAGAAATCAGCTTATTGCAATCTTAATAGTTTTTCACCAGCTATACAAAGTTGTGTGAGAGCAAATACTATTCTCGTACAAACAAAACATTTTTTGGTTCTTTAACTAACCACCTTGTGGTAGTAGACAATAAATAGAACTAGTACTGTATAGCGTCGTAAAGCCAGATACTGCTGTGAACGAATACTTTATGGCTCTTTTCAGCATTGAATTATCTTGTAGGGTAGACTTTCAGTCACTATACAAGCTACAAGACAGCCAAATGGAGTGTAATCAGTCATCGAGTGGATCTAATCAGAGTAGAGCAAACTCTAAATACTGGAGTTGTAGGACCCTGTTTGGTCAGTTGCAGGTAACTGGTTGAGTTGGGCCCAAACTAGTAGTAAAAAGCTACTACAATGTTGTACTGGGCAACTATGGTTTAAGAAATAACAAGTATTGTCTCAATGGATGGACGCTCTATAAGCTATCATATTGTTAGCCCTTACTACATAATATGTGATAACTCAAACTCTACTGCACCAAAAACCAGTTCACCTAGAGCTTCTCCCTTACACTTTTACTTTCAGAAGAACACCGTTGTTGGATCTTTTATTGACAGTCAGCCTATATTACATCATGCAAACCCTACATAATGTGCTCTTAGGGTTCTTCCTACTGATTGGTTACTGTTAGAGAGTGTTAAATGTTGTGAGAGTTGGTATAGGCAGTTGGTGGGTAGTTGTGATGAACTTTTTTATGCAGAGATGAGTTCATATCTTGATTATTCTTTTATTTATGTTAATGCAAACTTCGTAATGCAGGAGCTGCAGTTTATATGTTGGTGTCTGGTAATGAAAGTGTTAATGGCACAAGTATAAATATTAGAAAGGTAAACATGAGGTACAGAGATAAGATATTTAGTTGTGCAGAGATGTTTAGGACATCAGATACCATATGTCAGACAAAACATTCATAAACTTTCCCATTTCACACGCCTTAGCACGTTATTTTAACTTGTTTGCCAGAACTAATCTGGAAAAAAAGTGTTGACTGACAAGTGAGATATCGATTAATTAATATCTGCTTTTGCTAACAACATAAATCAAATACTTCACCAGTTATTGCGTGAAAAGCTAAACTAAAAATATCCTAACGAACTGGTATAATTAGACCCTAAAATAATCGACTGCTGCAGACAATTGGAGTTAACTGTTACACGCCAATAATTATCGCTTAATAAAAATCAAAACACCAAGTTGCGATGAAGGTGGATTAAGTAAGGAAATTAAAAGAACTGATTAACCATCAGACATTATAGTATCAGTATTTTAATTGAATCTTTCAATTGGAAGCTGAAGAAAGTGCAACTCACTCTCCAATTTGCTCTGAGAGATAATACATTGCACTAGCTGCCTGCCTTTAGATTATGAAATAATAAGTTTGAACGCCCGTCAACACTAGGACGTTTTCTTCTGAAAAATTGTTTATGTTGGAGTGGTTCCCCTTTTTAGCCAGTGATCACATACACAGAGAATATCATTGACAATAATCATCGTCCAAAAAAAAAAGTAACTAATAGCTACTAGCAAGTGTGAGTTTAGGCACCAATTTTTTTTTAATATTAATTAATCAATAAACAAAAATGTTGAACAACTATAGTGATTGTACGGTGATCACTGCTCCCTGTGAGTAGTAATATATGAGCAGATCTCCCTACCAAGTGTTTTTTTGTGGTGGGGTTAATATCTGGGGTGAATGCAATGGGTTACGGCGTTGAATGAATTTGCCGAGTTAATATTGTTTTCCATTTGAGGGGCATTTGAGTGGCATTTGAGTGGCATTTAAGTGGCATTTGAGTTTTGATTATTTTTTTTACTTAATCTGAACTTATATGGCATCTAGATTTTGAATGTATGGCATTTGACTTTTTGATAGTTTTTACATTGTATAAAAATGAAGCGTGATATGATTGTATTGTTATTGGAAGTTAAGATGTCGACAGAGGATGATGTTGAGATGAGACCGATGAATGAAGTTGATACTGTTGACGGTGCTACACATGATATGCTAGATGTTTTACCGAGTATGAAGCGTAAAGCGTTGATAATTATTATGTTTTTGGTATTTGTCGTAGGATTTTCCACTTTTGGAGGTGTAACTGAGTATGTATGAAGAAGCTATGGAAATAATACAAAAAGCGAAAACCTCTCCTGTTGGAATCATAAGTGAAACTACCGTTGGTTGATGAACGTCTTTTTATGATGAATGGGAAACCTGAAGATTATGACCCAAGGATGCGTTCTCCTTTTACAGCAATGATTTCAGGACCAACTGGATCGGGAAAGACACAAGCGATTTTTCGAATGATTGAAGCTAGTCAGACTATAGCGCACTCCCCATCAACAGAAATTCACTACTGTTATGGAGCCTATCAAAAAGCCTTTGATGATGTACCAGGGGTGATTTTTCATGAAGGCATGATAGATATAACAGTGAGTTTTCCCAAAGTTGGTCAAAATCGATGGCTGATAATTGAATGTCTCATGGATGAAATTTCTGGTAAAGCCGATGCCAATGCTTTGTATACAAAACAGTCATCATTTGAACATAAGCGTGTTTTTTATTGTTCAGAATCTGTTTTTCAAAGGAAATCGTACAAATTCCTAGAATAGTCATTATTTTTTTCTTTTTAAAAACCCTGGAGATGGTTTTTCTATTTCCTATTTGGCTCGACAATGTTTTCCATCAAAAGTAAAATATGTACAAGAGGCGTTTGAACACGCAACAAAAAAACCATACTCTTATTTATGAATAGATACGACTCAACAAACGAATGATCAACATAGACTATTGGGAAACTTTACATCAGATCTTCCTATGATATTATATGTACCCAAGTAAAAGGATATAAATACAATTACTATTCGTTTCACCTCAATCATATTTTGTTAGTCAACGACGCAACACGAAAGTGTTATAATGACTAAAGCTTTGGAGAAAAAATTAGCAAGAAATGCTGCTGTGTTGTTATCGCTCAACAATGCAACCTTTGCTAATCAAAAGTCTGTTATAGCCAAAGCCAAAAAGGAGTTTATTATGGCTCTAATGGAATGTGCTAAAACTATTATAAATGGAACGATACCATTGACAACATCTCAGTATAATCAGTTGCAGCGGAACGCGAAGGATATTAACTCTTTAGTAAGAAAATCAACGTTAGATGATAAGAAATTTGTATTGCAAAAAGGATGATTTTTATCTGCTCTACTAGGACCTATTACCAGCAATATAGTTCCTTGGTTATTTAAAAGTGTGCTAGAAGGAGGAGGGAGAAGATAAAGATGAAAATCTCAACACGAATGATGCGAAATAGAATGGCGATTTTAGCTCTGGATGATCTGAGTAAGAAAGGAAAAATCGCTCTAGTCGAAAGGCCAACTCAGATTTGTTTCAATCATTGATAGAAAGTGTTAAAAATATTATATTAGATAATGTTCCTCTTGATTCTGAGCAGTTTATTGAGTTGCAGCGTTACAAGAAGGAACTACATAAACTAAGTGGTAGAGGGACAGTTAATGATAAGCGTAAAATTTTGATTCCGACTGGAAGAGGGAATCTTTTTGATGCTATTATAACCCCTATTGTATCTGTTTTATCATCAATAAAAAGATGAATCGTCAGCCTTTAACATTCTCCAGACGTATTTTTATACTCACTGAAAATGAATATTATAGATTAACGGAAAAAAAGGAGAATCAAACAGTGGTAAAGGGAGAGAAGACCAAACCTCCATTGTATTATAATCCTATGGAAGCTATAACAGTGAGAAATACGAAGAGAAAGCGAAATGATCTACTGGAAACGGCTTATGATTCTGACTTATCCTAACAAGTAAAGTTAGATGAAAATGTTCAAGATTAAAAATAATCAAAATCAGGCACAAAAGGTTGGATGGAGCCCCATTAACAAAAAAGGAGATAGAGTCTACTTCTCCTTTGGCCAATAGCACAGCTATTGATGATAAACCTAATGCCTATTCACCAAATGCCGATGAAGACATTGGGTTAAAATCAGTGAAAACGAATGATGATGATGACATTGGGATAGAATCAGTAAAAGCGAAGTTGTTTGATACTGGAGACTCAACCCTACTTGGAAATACAATTGTTACTGATGGAGAAGATGAGTATGATAGTGGAAGCGAAGGTTTAAAAGAGTTTGAAAAAAAGCAGCTGATTTAACAACAAAAAAGAGTGATCAAAAGATCGCTGTCAGAATGTTGAATAATCTGAGTAAAATTGGTAAATTCGACTAGGAGAAGAACAGACTGAAAATTGGAGAACGTTGGTTGAATCCTAAGACTTCTAAAACTTTACTACGAGATGTACTAACCGAAGGAGGTAAAATACAATCGGGAAATACCAATTACAGTAGATTTAAAAGCTTGCTAACTGATGAAGGAATCACAACTGTCAGGAAATCCCCGCGCCGAACACGTGGGAGCCAGAAGAAAAAGTTGGTCATTCCCGGTACTAATTCATGAATATCGACACGCTAAAAGAGCTGTATTACAATCCTGCATTACATACATCTCTACGAGGAGCTAGAGCGTTACTGAAAGCTCGTAGAAAGCGAGAGGAAGAAAAAAAACTCTGTGAATGGTTGAGTGGTGAGGATGCCTACATGTTACATAAAAGAGTTGTAACTAAGTTTAAGCGTCGTCCTACAACTGTAGCTGGAATAGGGGAACAGTCACAGGTAGATTTGATGGATGTTTGATCTCGAAAAGAAGAAAATGGTAATACAGTATTTTTACTGACTGCTGTTGATTCTCTATCTAGAAAAGGATGGGTCGTATCGCTCATCTCCAAATCAGGACAGGTTGTAGCCAGAGGATTGAGAAGAATGCTAGAAGGGGAAAGCTATAAAGCTTTACAATTTGATAAAGGTAAAGAGTTTGACAACGTCAATGTCAAGACTCTCCTGGCGGAAAAAAAATCAAGCGCTTTACAACCAAAAATGAGACAATAAAGGCATCAATGGTGGAGCGTTTTAACAGAACTTTAAAAGAGAAGATATATAGATATTTGACATATAAAGATGATGACAGATACATTGATGTTTTACCAGAAATGGTTAATGCATACAACAACACAATTCATGGTGCTATAGGTATGAGACCGAATGATGTGAATTTTCAAAATCAGGAACTTGTATGGAATCGTGTGTATGAAAGAGGTGAACATAGTTTAACTCAAGAAGCAAACCTAAAGTTTTGGGATTATGTGAGAATAAGTAAGGCAAGAGCGTTTGAAAGAAAACACACCCCAAATTGGAAGATTGAGGCTTTTATAATCACTGATGTACTTATCGATGAAAAACCTGTTGTATATAGGGTAAAAGATTTGGCTGAGGAGATGATTGATGGTACCTTTTACGAAAAAAAGTTGCAAAAAGTAAAAAAACCCAAAAGTTTCAGAATTGAAAAGATATTGGGAAGAAGAACAAGAAGAGGTAAAAGACAGATTCTGGTTAAGTGGTTAGGTTATGGAGAAAAGTTCAATGAGTGGGTAGATGAATAGTTTATAAGGAAACAACGCTTGATATAATCATCATACATTGGGAAAATGTCGATGCTGATAACTTTACCCTCAAACTCTAGTGGTGAAGAGTTTCCTGATAATAACAATTCCGAATTTACAGTGAGACTGTATAAATATTTGGTTATCAATGGTGGTAAATGGGAGGTAGCTCTGCTAGATATGACTTATTCTAATAATTGGAAAAATGTTACCGAAGGGAAAATATATCTAGAAAAGACTAATGTCTCTGGTAAAAGCGAAAAGTCCTTCATCCTAATCGGTAATGGAAGATATGATAGTATAGAGGAGTTGGAGGAGATTATACGAAAGAGAATGAATGAAATTGATTTAGACAAGAAATTCGCCATCTCCTACAACAAGATCACCAACACCGCTTTACTAACTAACAGTGATCCTGATACTGCCATAAGCTTTTCCAAAGATATAGCATATATTTTTGGATTTGAATCAAAAACTACATACCCTCGTGGTAGATACAATAATATCACACCCCCTGATATAAATTTCGGTTTAACATCCCTGTATGTTTATTCCAACATTGTTGATAATAGAATGGTAGGAGATACGAATGTACCTTTATTGAGAGTAGTTCCAGTTCAAGGAAAGAAGAATAGCGTTGTGTATCAAAATTTAAAAATCCTCACTATGTTGACGCTTCATCACTAAATAGTGATATGATTCAAGTACTTATAACGAGTGACGACGGTCAACGAATACCATTTGATGGTGGAAAGGTTGTGTTGACGGTTCACTATAGAGAGAAAGAATTATAATGAGTTTGGTATGATACACCCCTGAGGATTCAAAAGATTTTTTTGATGAGTACTACAAGATGCAAGCTGGAAATGGAATTGGAGTGTATAGTGGACGACGAGTGATGCCTAATATGAGAGGAAATGGACTTGGTAGTATTTTTTCAAGTTTACTTAAATCTGCAGCACCAATGCTGAAAAGAGGAGCAATTAGTTTGGGGAAAAGAGCATTGTCTGTAGGTGGAAATGTAGCGCGTGATGTCATCGATGGTCAAAGTTTTGCAGCGTCAGCAAAGAAGAGGGGATTGGCAGAGTTGAATGATCTGGGGGGAGATGTGCTCAATGCAGTCCGTCCAGATAGTATGAAAAGGAGAAAAACAAGAGGTGGAAAGAAGAGGAGAGGTGTTGGTAAACGTGGTATATTTTAATAGCAGTAGAATCCGGTATAAAGACAGCTGAGCTTGATATCTATATTCATTAAGCGGTAACGCTTCAAGCATTCATCACTCGCAAAAGATGGCTAGCCTAAATGGAACAACAGGTAATAAGTTGGAAGGTTCTTCCTACAACATAAATCCAACGTTGGATGTATTTGCTACGGAACCAACAAACATATCGGTAGAAAGATCGGAATACGTTGTCGTCAGACCTGATATGTTAGATCCTTATGGTAGTATTGAGTTAACCTTGTCAGGAAGCACTGAACATTACACATATCTCTACAATTCGTTTCTGCAAGTTGAAGCCACGGTTGTTCAAAATGATGGAACCGATATTCAAGGTAATGATAACGATGCAGCTGTGTGGATGGGGGATTCAATGCATACATTATTAAGCGAGTTGAAAATGTTGATAGAAGGAACTACTGTGGAATACGCTAACAATTACGGTTTATGCTCCTACTTTTCACAACTACTCGAAAACAGTGCAGACAGAAAGAAATATCAAGGCAAGATGGAAGGATGGTTGTATGATGATTCAAGTAGCAAAGACGCTGCTAATCACAAAACTGCAGATATGAAAAAGAGGAGAGCTCTAATCATAGGTGGAAAGACAATAGAATTAACTGGAAAACCTCATCTCGCGTTGTTTCAGCAAAAAAAACTAATAATTCCTGGGCCTACTATGCAGCTGGAGATTGAGCTTGCCTCCAGCAAACTAGCTTTGTTTGCTGCAGATGAAGTGCCTACAGGAGGAGCGAAGATTAGAATTGATAAATTTGAACTTCATCTTTGTAAAGTTAAGGTGAATCCTACAATAAAAAACTCCCAACTCAGTTTGGCATTGGAAGGTCACAACTACATTTATCCAGTTTATCGAAAACGGATAAAACTATATGGACTCCGTGCTGGTGTTGCTCAGATTGACATCACTTTGGAAGAAAACAAACAAAAACCTAAACAAATTTATTTAGGTTTAATTGATCACAACGCTATGAACAGGCGTTTTGCCTTGAATCTGTATAGAATGCAACACGCCAATATCGATAGCATTGTATTGAGAGTTGGTGATTGTCCAATTGGAAGGAGATTTGAGCCAGATTATACTAGAGAAGGTTTTGGAAGAGAATATCATCAGTTTCTACACGCTACCGGAACTTTGCTCGATGGTGAAAGTCTTGGTATTACGAAAGAACAGTACCTTGATGGTACCACACTTTATGGATTTGATTTGACTGGCGATTTTCTTAAAGAAGGATTTCACTCTATGAAAAATGTCACAACAAGTGTGGAAAGTCGTTTTAGTACTAACACGACTGGTGGATTATCCCTGGTAGCATACTTTGTAAAAGATGGTGTGTTGGAGATAGACAGCGTTCTTCAATTAGCTATTGCGGGAGACTCAGTGCTTTAAACAGAAAGCTAGAGATGAATACCATACAGATTCGTTCGATCTTCTCTTCAGACGTTTTATGTCAAAGCGTAGGAATTCACGTTGGAGCTAGAGATCAGTTTTGGAAGAAAATTTGCAGTTTTCCAACGGGATGTTTAGCATTCAACACCCGTTATTGTCACCAACCTGGAGAGCATTGGTTGGCTGTGTACGCTAATGATTCAGAGGTGGGTTTTTTTGACTCGTTTGGACGTTCTGTTTCCTTTTACCCAGATGTAAATGAAATATTACGTATTCACGGAGGATATGAATCAATACGAAGTAATGAAACACAACTACAAAATTTTTTGTCAACTGTATGTGGCAATTATTGTGTATACTTTTGTTTACTGAGAAGTAGAGGGTGGAGTATGGATGAAATTGTTAGAAGTTTACGAGATATAGGAGATAGTGAGATGAGAGATCACTCAATACGGAGATTTATCGTACAGACTTATCCTAACTTCGAGTTCATGCGAGATAATACAGTAGAAGAAATAGATAGAGTGCATATACAAGGAACTAATTTACTAGGTAACTTGTTGAAATAAGTTATTAGTATTTTAGAGAATCTAAAATACTATTGTTCTTGCTGGTCTTATTAATTTTTTTTTTCTTCTTTCGCGGCGAACTTGACCGAACTGTAGCCACTTTTTCTCAAGAACCGTGTTAGATAGAGCTAAAATGTTTTTTGCGACGAAATTGATAAGTATCGGGACAAAAAATAAGTTGGTTTACATAGTTATAAAACATTCCAGAACATCACAATTTAGGTGCGAAAACAGGCGAAAAATCGTTTTTCAAAGCATCAAAGTGACCAAAAAGACGCAGACGCGATTGACGACAAAATAGGAAATTTTAAAAGATGGTGCATTTTGTTTACCTTCTGATTCGACATCATGACACGTCAATAAAAAATTGTTCGGAAGCGGCCATCTTGGATTTTTGTGAAAATCAAGTTTTTAACATAAAACAGCTTTCCGTTGGAGAACCAACAGGCCGAAGTAGCTGAAATTTGCAACAAACATGTGCCATAGTGTATCGATGTACCATTTTGAACTTCAAAGCAATCGCACAGAACCGTTTCAAGTTTTTACATTTTCAAATTTGAAAATCTAAACAGAAACAGCACTTTTCAATGCTTTCCGAGACCAGAATTGAACTAGTCAGCGACAAGTAATTTATTAGGCAGCATAGCCCAATTCTTGAACTTTCTAAAAGTAGAGACTACAAGTTTCTCGCAATACCGCCAAAACAGCTATCCCATTTTCAAAAGAGGTCTTCCAAACGGAAAAACGACCATAACTCGGGGACGGTTACTCCGATTTGCATAAATTTTGCATGGTTGCGATTGCATTGTAACCATCTTTCAGATGAACATGCGTCAAATTTCTGATCATCAGCGAAAAGAGTCAAAGCCCACACGGTTTTCAATGTGTGATGAAAATGTTCGTTATTTACTGTTTTCACCGCGGAAAAATTTTTCTCCTCCGAAACTTTAGTGCAAACAGTATCCAGGTGACAAATTGAACAAACCTGAAACAAAATGAAAATATTCGATAAATATTTAGCGATCTCCGAACCCAAAATATTTTTTTGTATGTAGGCCATGCCACCTTTTTTTTATCTTAAGCTGTTTATGAACCACATTCAACATTGCTAGATGGCTGAATGGTTAACATTGTGACCTGCTGTTGACAGGGTTTGGGTTCGATTCCCAGGTAGGGATTGATTTTTTGCATAAAAAAATTAGTGCCAGAAGAGAGGGGCCAAGTTAGCATGAGTACATGTAGTAACGGGAGTGCATCTTGTATTGACAGTTGTGAAATGTGTGTTTGTCTGGCCCTAGCACAAAAAAGCAACTGGGCACTTGAAAAAGCTGCTTTTTTGTAAAATTAAAGCTATCGCGGAACAATTGTCAGTTTGTGCTAAACTAGATTGTGCATCAACAACATGTCTCTATAGCTTGATGGCTAAGATTGGCACCTGTTGTTTCAAGAGTCTAGGTACGATTCCCAGTGGTGGAAGAGTACAATATTACTTTTCTATAATGTTTAAGAATATTGACTGTGTTAATATTGTCCTGTTCCAGTGAGTGGTTGACGGAGTGTGTGATTCAATGCAGCCAGGTCAGGTGTTCAAATCCGCTTGACATCAATTCTGAATTTTTATTCTCTAAAATACTCTTGTCTTCACTCGTGAATACAATTTCATCTAGTTATAATTGAATTTTGTTTGTTATAACAAATAAAATGAATAAAATACAACTTATCTCATTATTGGCGCTAAACACTACAAAATCTATAAAAACTATTATTTTGTAATGTCCCAAGCAAGATGTAAATAATATCTTCTCGTTTTCTTCCTCAGGAGGGCTCTTTAATTATATCTAAAAGACATAGTAACTAATGTTAATAGTTGTATGAATTAATTTTACAAAAATACTTTGGAACCTACTTTAAAATGATATGAAACTTGTCATCATAAAAGACGAGACATGTCCTTTGTGTTATCCATTAGGGTTTTGATGTGCTGTTTTGGACAATTCTCTTTGTCATTTTCATCAAAGTAGGAGAGAAAGGTGTGTTGCAGCAAAGTATCAACCAGTTCGGAAGCTTGGAGAGCCGAGAGTAGAATGACATCGTAGGAAACCGTGTTGTTCGTATTTTGTCTTAGTCCTTTGAATACGATCACACCGATTTTTTCCGACACCACAGATGAAGCTATTTGAGCAGGGATGTTAATATCTCCAATCAATAGCTCTCCATTCACCATACATCTGTAATAAGCCACTAGAATATTGCCAGTCTTGTTCCAACGAGTATCACATTTTCTTAGCATTCCAGGATTCTCATAAGCTATAACACTTCCTGTTGGAAAATCGTGTAGGTGAGCAACGCTGAAATAAGCCTCTATTTGTCTCATACTCTTGCCGTATAATGAGTTGAATGGATCGTTGATCTTTTGATTACATCCTTGAGAATCAGCGGTACGAAAAATTGCATCTCCTGTCTTTCCTTCTCCCATATAAATCAAAACAATTGGACGTGTTTGCTTAGCTTTATTAACAAGCAGCCCTATTTCGGTTGAAACATCACTCTTCACTCGAGTTCTCTTTTTAACCTTTAGATAGTTGTAAATGATGGCACACTTTGATTCATCACGAAATTCAACAGACAACACCTCCATAACTGTTGGTACTGGTAGTTCGCAGATTTCCATGGACTCTTCAAGTTTTTCTAGACTATCTGGAGAGAGAGAGCTTATTAACCCGGCGCTCTTGTAGGTGAGAGTGGTTAGTTCATTACTTCTGGCATGTTGAAAGGGTATTCTGGTGTGACGAAAAAGCGTGTCGTCTCCAACATCCGTCAAAACTAGTTTTTTTGCACTTCGAGCCCAGATTCAATATCATCTTTTGTCAAATCAATGAAAGGTCGTTTCCTCACAGATGTTCTTTTTGAAGACAGCTTGTTAGTAGGAGATGTGAATGAAGTAAAATCTTGTTGGGATTCCGGTTCATCAACCACCAATTGACTTTCTGGCATATCAAAGATAGGAGAAGGCGATGGGAAAAGGGTTTGCTGAGATCCTGCTTCTTCATTCATCTGTTGACTTCCTTCGTCTTGAGTATTCATTCTGAAAAAAAACAAAGATTTTGTTTAATTTTTTGTAATTAATTTTAAAAGATCATAAAGACCATAAACCTTCAGCTAGTTGTGTTAGCTAACAGAAAATAAATATTTTTACTCTTACCTTTAGGAAGAGGGTGAGCTCCTAGTAGTTGCAATGGAAGGTTTAGTAGATGTTGCTTCTCCGCTAGCCGTTGTAGAACTGGATGCTTTCTGTGTGAAAACAGTGGCTCTTAAATAGGTAAAGTTGCATTGATTAAACCCTATGAATCAGCATTTTTTCACGCGAATACAAACCAATGCTTTTGCGGGAATAAATACTTTATTTTCACGCAAATAAAAAACAATGCTTTTGCGGGAATAAAACAATTATTTTCACGCGAATGAAAACTGTTGTTTCGCGGGAATACAAAAAATTATTTTCACGCGAATACAAACCAACATTTTTGCGGGACTAAAAAAATTATTTTCACGCGAATAGAAACTGATGTTTTCGCGGGAATAAAACATTTATTTTCACGCGAATAGAAACTAATGTTTTCCCGGGAATAAAAAAAACATTTTCCGGCGAATAAAAACCAACTCTTTTGCGGGAATGAAACATTTATTTTCACGCAAATAAAAACCAATGCTCTCGCGGGACGAAATAATTTATTTTCACGCAAATAAGAACTGATGTTTTCGCGGTAATAAAAATTTTATTTTCACGCGAATAAAAACCAACTCTTTCGCGGGAACAAATAACTTATTTTCACGCGAATAAAAACCAATGCTTTCGCGGGAATAAATAATTCATTTTCACGCGAATAGAAACCAAAGTTTTCGCGGGAATAAAAAAATTATTTTCACGCGAATAAAAACCAACTCTTTCACGGGAATAAATAATTTATTTTCACGCCAATAAAAACCAATGCTTTCGGGGGAATAAATAGTTTATTCTCACGCAAATAAAAACTGATGTTTTCGCGGGAGTAAAAAGTTTATTTTCACGCGAATAAAAACCAATGCTTTTGCGGGAATAAATAATTTATTTTCACGCGAATAGAAACCAATGTTTTTGCGGGAATAAAAAAATTATTTTCACGCGAATAAAAACCAACTCTTTCGCGGGAATAAATAATTTATTTTCACGCGAAATATTTCACGCAAATAACACTATTATGGTAGAGTTTTCGCGTGAGTGTTTTTAATGGTTATAAGCTAAATGAGAAGGTGTCGCTTATAGTATATAAGAACAGCTCTCTCTGCATAGAAATCATTCTCTTCAGCAATAACCTCTGGAGCATCAACTAGTACAGCTGATTTCTTGGTGATAAGGTAAGAAATACTAAAAACACTATTTAATAGAATTTAAAATCTAATTATTTTACAACACTGTTTAATCATCCTATACTAATACATTACATTTTATTTTAGTTCATTATGAGTTCAAAAAGGTATACAATAAAAGAATACCTCCCGAAGATATATCATAGCTACATTAAAGAAAATGTCGAAGTACAGGAAAAGGCGAAATATTCATTGACATTACAAGCTGTGGCATTCTGTATAACACAGCATTTACTAACTTTAGCATCGTTATATGGAGAGCTGTCGCCAATGCAATACTGACCACGTACATTACACCGGAATTCTGACAATCAAGAAACATTATTACGTCTAACGATTCAAAACATATTTGAGACAGTTTTGAAAATGTGTAAAATCGTGAATATATACAATTTTTAAAAAAAAAAAAAAGAAAGGCATGGGATCAAGATCTCACTCAAAGCTTAGTTAAAGCCGAATGGACTCAAGAACTACTATGTGAGTTTAAGACCAATATTTTACGTTATATTCAAACAGATGAATGTATCACTTCATCCATTTTTTCATTTGAGTCTATGTTAGAGCTTTATCAAGTATATAATCTTTAATATATACTCATTATATAATAAATATACACAATCATACAATGTTTTATTTCTATTCAATGTAGACATGAATGTGTTTATAAATATATATATATGTAGCTATCAAAAAATTATCAAAACTTAAATGCCATACATTCAAAATCTATATGCTATATAAGTTCAAATTAAGTAAAAAAATAATCAAAACTCAAATGCCATTTAAATGCGACTCAAATGCCACTCAAATACCCCTCAAATGAAATACAATATTAACTCGGCGAATTCATTCAACGCCGTAACCCATTATCTCAACCCCGGAGTAAAATCCACAAGAAAACACTTGGTAGGGAGATCTGCTCATATATTACTACTCCTGTGTTATGCTAGCTGTTGCTAAACACCTAATTGAATCTAAAAGCACACAAACCCACACTTCAAAGAGAAGTGGGCAAGCGAGGTTGTCAGCGGTAGAGAACATCACAAATCTTATTGGAGCGTGCTGACTACACTGAAAATTAATACTGTGCAAAAAAATTGGAAAAAGTTTAGGAGAACGAACAATATTCATTAACAGCGCCTCAGTGTGCAGCTGAAGTGATTAAAAGATATGATACTACAATGAAACAAACAGCTCCTCCTGCTGATTAATTAGCATTAACTCCAAGTTACTTGGATACTGGTGAGCACTTTACTAGCTTACACTCTCAGTTCACAATAGATAAAAACACTGTCTCTAAGACAGTTCCCAGAGTGTGTGAGGCTATATATGAGTGCCTCAAACACAGCTACCTCAAGCCCCCATCCACTAGAGAGTAATGGTACTCTATCAGCTTAAAGTGTAGAGAGTTGTAGAACCACCCTAGTTGTTTAGGTGCAATAGATGGTAAGCATTTAGTGATGAGAAAACCATGGCATGTGGGATCTCAGTTTCACAATTACAAGGATATTGAATCCACTGCGCTCACGGCTGCAGCAGATGCTGAGTATAAATAACAGCTACTGAACTGTTCTGGTAACTTTCCTTCTACAATAATAATTAAATTGTTTTACAACTAGTATATGATGCTAATTTGTTCAATTTATCTTGACAAATAAAAATTTTGGCGAGGGCTGTAGTCCAATGTGAAATTATGCTTTACCCATTTATTTCCTTGCATCTTCTTGTTTTATATTTGATTATCGAATTTGCAATGGGAGAACTACAAGTTGTGGAATTTTTAGACAGACGAGTCCTCTTTGCTACTCAGAAAGGAGCGGATTGCGATATAAAATACCAGTTCTATCTGTACTTCCAAACACTAGTGAGAATGAACTGATACCATACGTACTTGTGGCAAAGGATACTTTTGCCTTAAATGTGCATCGCATGAAACCATATCCAAGGTAATTGATTAATCTCAAATGACATCAGATATTTGTTTACGTATGGACTAACAAGTAGTAAACATTATATGAACTCAACTTTATTCCGTGAACCCACCCTATCCCACTAACCACCCTTTCCGATATTGATACCCTGGCTCCATTGTTTCCCCATTTCCCCACCACTTGTTAACTATCCTCCACCCTACCTTCCCTTAATGAGAGAGTTTAGTGCCCAACTATCTCATCTACACCCCTTTTCCTTCCCCTTCGATAGCCTGTTACCTTCATCCAAATTCCCCCACAGAAACAGCCAGCAAGGTTCTTTCCCTTCCTTGTTTGCCTTACCGCCCTAACTCGGCAGCTAAACAATGCTCCATACCTCCCCTGACCCCCTGACCCCCAGTCTCCGCTAGCCCAGTCTAACCACCTTCCTCAACACTCCACATTCTTTGAACTGAACTTCCCAGCTTAATTGAAAGTTCAATTTTCCTTTGCTGAACAAAGGTAAAAACTTTCACTCAATACAGCAGAGTTGTCTCCCCTCAAAGCACACAACTCAACAGAAGTATATGAATGAAAGACACAGGAAGTAAGATGGGTGAGGACTGATGTACCAATAAAGACTTGACATAAAAATATCAAATAATCAGGTGGGTTAGGATTGGGTCGTACAGGTCAGTGATTTGCCTGCTTGATGTGGAGTAAATCAGGTGGTGTGACTTTTAAATGCAAGCTAACCTTATACATAGGAGTGCAACGCCCACTATTGTTGGTATGTTTGGAGTTTTTGTTAACATAGCATTCTGTATTGCACTTTTATGTGTCCTTACCCGGGTCAACTTGTACAAAAGCTTATCTTTGGTTAACCTGTATGGCTAATTGGCTATGTATAGATTATCAGCAATTCAATGCTGTAATGGATTCACATTGATTGCCTACTAGCAAGAAATGGTTGACTCTATGGAAAAAATTTTCATTTGAATACTGCTCTATACCACAGAAGGAATTATTTGGAAGAGGGTCATCGCCCAATGTTTATTAGTTATGTAGATACAAGCCGGCTTATCGGTCCATGTGGGACGAGTTATTGGTCTATGTGGGCCAGCTTATCGGCCCATGTGGGCCAGATTGATTGTATAAAGACTAAGTATGAGTTAAGCTACTACAACAGAAATGAACTAGTTTAGTTCTTCCTTACTCATTGCACTGAATGTTTGTAATTAAATATATGACTGTCATTGTAACCACCAAATATAATAGTGGTTGCAAATGTATCTATACATAGATTTGTTATTGTCATTGCTAGACGAACTGTTTAGGTAAATGTAAAGAGAAGCAATCTGGTGATTGTGAGTAGTAATATATGAGCAGATCTCCCTACCAAGTGTTTTTTTGTGGATTAGATCTTGGAGTTTAGGCAATGGGTTACGACGTTGGATGAATTCGCCGAGTTTATATTGTATTTCATTTGAGGGGTACTTGAGTGGCATTTGAGTGGCATTTAAGTGGCATTTGAGTTTTGATTATTTTTTTACTTAATTTGAACTCATATGGCAGCTAGATTTTGCATGTATGGCATTTGATTTTTTTGATAGTTTTAACATTGTATATAAATGAAAACGTGATAAGATTGTATGGTTATTGGAAGTTAAGATGTCGACAGAGGATGATGTTGAGATGAGACCGATGAATGAAGTTGATACTATTGATGGTACTGAACGTGATATGATAGATGTTTTACCGAGTATGAAGCGTAAAGCGTTGATAATTATGATAATTTTGGTATTTGTCGTAGGGTTTTCCACTTTTGGAGGTGTTACTGAGTTTAGTATGTATGAAGAAGCTATGGAAAAAATACAAAAAGCGAGAAACTCTCCTGTTAGAATCATAAATGAAACTACTGTTGATTGATGAACATCTTTTTATGATGAATGGGAAACCTGAAGATTATGACCCGAGGATGCGATCTCCTTTTACAGCAATGATTGCAGGACCAACTGGATCGGGAAAGACGCAAGCGATTTTTCGAATGATTGAAGCTAGTCAGACTATAGCACACCCTCCACCAACAGAGATTCACTACTGTTATGGAGCCTACCAAAAAGCCTTTGATGATGTATCAGGAGTGATTTTTCATGAAGGCATGATAGATATAACAGTGAGTTTTCCCAAAGATGGTAAAAATCGATGGCTGATAATTGATGATCTCATGGATGAAGTTTCTGGTAAAGCCGATGCTAATGCTTTGTATACAAAACATAGTCATCATTTGAACATAAGTGTGTTTTTTATTGTTCAGAATCTGTTTTTAAAAGGAAATCGTACAATTTCCTTGAATAGTCATTATTTTTTTCTTTTTAAAAACCCTAGAGATGCTTCTTCTATTTCCTATTTGGCTCGACAATGTTTTCCATCAAAAGTAAAATATGTACAAGAGGCTTTTGAAGATGCGACAAAGAAACCATACTCTTATTTACGAATAGATACGACTCAACAAACGAATGATCAACATAGACTGTTGGGGAATTTTACATCAGTTCTCCCTATGATATTATATGTATCCAAGTAAAAGGATATAAATACAATTACTATTCGCTTCACCTCAATCATATTTTGTTATTCAACGACGCAACACGAAAGCGTTATAATGTCTAAAGCTTTGGAGAAAAAATTAACAAGAAATGCAGCTGTCTTGTTATCGCTCAACAATGCAACCTTTGCTATTCAAAAGTCTGTTATAGCCAAAGCCAAAAAGGAGTTTATTATGACTCTAATGGAATGCGCTAAAGCTATTATAAATGGAACGATACCATTGACATCATCTCAGTATAATGAGTTGCAGCGAAACGTGAAGGATATTAGCGCTTTAGTAAGAAAATCAACGTTAGATGATAAGAAAGCTGTATTGCAAAAAGGAGGATTTTTAGGCGCTCTACTAGGACCTATCATCAGCAATATAGTTCCTGGGTTACTTAAAAGTGTGCTAGGCGGAGGGAGAAGATAAAGATGAAACTCTCAACACGAATGATGCGAAATAGAATGGCGATTTTAGCTCTGGATGATCTGAGTAAGAAAGGAAAAATCGCTATAGTCGAAAAGGCCAACTCAGATTTGTTTCAATCATTGATAGAAAGTGTTAAAAATATTAAATTAGGTAATGTTCCTCTTGATTCTGAGCAGTTTATTGAGTTGCAGCGTTACAAGAAGGAGCTACATAAACTTAGTGGTAGAGGGACAGTTGATGATAAGCGTAAAATTTTGATTCAGAGTGGTAGAGGGAATCTTTTGGATGCTATTATAACACCTATTGTATCTGTTTTATCATCAATAAAAAGATGAATCGTCAGCCTTTAACATTCTCCAGACGTAATTTTATACTCACTGAAGATGAATACTATAGATTAACGGAAAGAAAGGATAATAAAACAGTGGTAAAGGAAGAGAAAACCAGACCTCCATTGTATTATAATCCTATGGAAGCTATAACAGTGAGAAATATGAAGCGAAAGCGAAATGATCTACTGGAAACGGCTTATGATTCTGACTTATCCTCATACGAAAAGTTAGATGAAAATGTTGAAAACCTACGTAGGTATTTGTCTGATGTCAAAAAGATTAAAAATAACCAAAACCAGACACAAAAGGATAGTTGGAATCTCATTAAGAAAAAAAAGATGGAGTCTACTTTTCCTTTGGCTAATAGCACAGTTATTGATAATAAACCTAATGTCTTTTCACCAAATGTTGATAAAGACAATGAGTTAGAATCAGTGAAAGTGGTTGATGATGATGATATTGGAATGGAATTAATAAAAGGAAGGTTGTTTGATACTGAAGACTCAACCTTATTCGGGAGTACATTTCTTACTGATGGAGAAGAGGAGCACAATAGTGAAAGCGAAAATTTAAAAGAGTTTGAAAAAAAGCAGCTGATTTAACAACAAAAAAGAGTCATCAAACGATTGCTGTCAGAATGTTGAATAATCTGAGTAAAATTGGTAGATTCGACTCGGAGAAGAACAGACTGAAAATTGGAGAACGTTGGTTGAATCCTAAGACTTCCAAAACTTTACTACGAGACGTTCTAACCGAAGGAGGTAAAACACAATCGGAAATACCGATTACAGTAGATTTAAAAGCTTGCTAACTGATGAAGGAATCACAACTGTCAGAAAATCCCCGCATCGAACACGTAAGACTCAGAAGAAAAAGTTGGTCGTTCCCGGTACTAATTCATGGACATCGACATGCTAAAAGAGTTGTATTACAATCCTGCATTACATACATCTCTACGAGGAGCTAGAGCTTTACTGAAAGCTCGTAGAAAACGAGAGGGAGAAAAAAGAATCCGTGAATGGTTGAGTGGTGAGGATGCCTACACGTTACATAAAAAAGTTGTAACCAAGTTTAAGCGTCGTCCTACAATTGTAGCTGGAATAGGGGAACAGCTACAGGTAGATTTGATGGATGTTCGATCTCGAAGAGATGAAAATAATAATACAGCATTTTTACTGACTGCTATTGATTCTTTATCTAGAAAAGGTTGGGCTGTGCCGCTCATCAACAAATCAGGATCGGTAGTAGCAAGAGGATTGAGAAGAATACTAGAAGGGGAAAACTATAAAGCTTTACAATCTGATAAAGGTAAAGAGTTTGACAACGTCAATGTCAAGACTCTGCTGGCGGAAAAAAAGATCAAGCGCTTTACAACCGAAAATGAAACGATAAAGGCATCAATGGTGGAGCGTTTTAACAGAACTTTAAAAGAGAAGATATATAGATATTTGACATATAAAGATGACGATAGATACATTGATGTTTTACCAGAAATGGTTAATGCATACAACAACACAATTCATGGTGCTATAGGTATGAGACCAAATGATGTGAATTTTCAAAATCAAGAACTTGTATGGAATCGTGTGTATGAAGGAGGTGAACATAGTTTAACTCAAGAAGCAAAACTAAAGGTTGGGGATTATGTGAGAATAAGTAAGGCAAGAGGAGTGTTTGAAAGAGGATACACCCCGAATTGGACGATTGAGATTTTTATAATCACCGATGTACTTATTGATGAAAAACCTGTTGTATATAGGGTGAAAGATTTAGCTGAGGAGATGATTGATGGTACCTTTTATGAAAAAGAGTTGCAAAAAGTAAAAAAACCCACGATTTTCAGAATTGAAACGATACTGGGAAGAAGAATGAGAAGAGGTAAAAGACAGATTCTGGTTAAGTGGTTAGGTTATGGAGAAAAGTTCAATGAGTGGGTAGATGAATAGTTTATAAGGAAACAACGCTTGATATAATCATCATACATTGGGAAAATGTCGATGCTGATAACTTTACCCTCAAACTCTAGTGGTGAAGAGTTTCCTGATAATAACAATTCCGAATTTACAGTGAGACTGTATAAATATTTGGTTATCAATGGTGGTAAATGGGAGGTAGCTCTGCTAGATATGACTTATTCTAATAATTGGAAAAATGTTACCGAAGGGAAAATATATCTAGAAAAGACTAATGTCTCTGGTAAAAGCGAAAAGTCCTTCATCCTAATCGGTAATGGAAGATATGATAGTATAGAGGAGTTGGAGGAGATTATACGAAAGAGAATGAATGAAATGGATTTAGACAAGAAATTCGCCATCTCCTACAACAAGATCACCAACACCGCTTTACTAACTAACAGTGATCCTGATACTGCCATAAGCTTTTCCAAAGATATAGCATATATTTTTGGATTTGAATCAAAAACTACATACCCTCGTGGTAGATACAATAATATCACACCCCCTGATATAAATTTCGGTTTAACATCCCTGTATGTTTATTCCAACATTGTTGATAATAGAATGGTAGGAGATACGAATGTACCTTTATTGAGAGTAGTTCCAGTTCAAGGAAAGAAGAATAGCGTTGTGTATCAAAATTTAAAAATCCTCACTATGTTGACGCTTCATCACTAAATAGTGATATGATTCAAGTACTTATAACGAGTGACGACGGTCAACGAATACCATTTGATGGTGGAAAGGTTGTGTTGACGGTTCACTATAGAGAGAAAGAATTATAATGAGTTTGGTATGATACACCCCTGAGGATTCAAAAGATTTTTTTGATGAGTACTACAAGATGCAAGCTGGAAATGGAATTGGAGTGTATAGTGGACGACGAGTGATGCCTAATATGAGAGGAAATGGACTTGGTAGTATTTTTTCAAGTTTACTTAAATCTGCAGCACCAATGCTGAAAAGAGGAGCAATTAGTTTGGGGAAAAGAGCATTGTCTGTAGGTGGAAATGTAGCGCGTGATGTCATCGATGGTCAAAGTTTTGCAGCGTCAGCAAAGAAGAGGGGATTGGCAGAGTTGAATGATCTGGGGGGAGATGTGCTCAATGCAGTCCGTCCAGATAGTATGAAAAGGAGAAAAACAAGAGGTGGAAAGAAGAGGAGAGGTGTTGGTAAACGTGGTATATTTTAATAGCAGTAGAATCCGGTATAAAGACAGCTGAGCTTGATATCTATATTCATTAAGCGGTAACGCTTCAAGCATTCATCACTCGCAAAAGATGGCTAGCCTAAATGGAACAACAGGTAATAAGTTGGAAGGTTCTTCCTACAACATAAATCCAACGTTGGATGTATTTGCTACGGAACCAACAAACATATCGGTAGAAAGATCGGAATATGTTGTCATCAGACCTGATAGGTTAGATCCTTATGGTAGTATTGAGTTAACCTTGTCAGGGAGCACTGAACATTACACAGATCTCTACAACTCGTTTCTGCAAGTTGAAGCCACGGTTGTTCAAGATGATGGAAATGATATTGAGGGTAATGATGATGATGCAGCTGTGTGGATGGGGGATTCAATGCATACATTATTCAGCGAGTTGAAAATGTCGATAGAAGGAACCACCGTTGAATACGCTAACAACTACGGTTTACGCTCCTACTTTTCACAACTACTCGAAAACAGTGCAGAAAGAAAGAAATATCAAGGTAAGATGGAAGGATGGTTGTATGATGATTCAACTAGCAAAGACGCTACTGATCACAAAACCGCAGATAAGAAAAAGAGGAGAGCTCTAATCATAGGTGGAAAGACAATAGAATTAACTGGAAAACCTCATCTCGCATTATTTCAGCAGAAAAAACTAATAATACCAGGTCCTACTATGCAGCTGGAGTTTGAGCGTGCCTCTGGCAAACTAGCTTTGTTTGCTGCGAATGAGGCGCCTGCAGGAGGGGCAAAGATTAGAATTGATAAATTTGAACTTCATCTTTGTAAAGTTAAGGTGAATCCTACAATACAAAACTCCCAACTCAGTTTGGCATTGGAAGGTCACAACTACATTTATCCTGTTGATCGAAAACGGATAAAACTATATGGAATTCGTGCTGGTGTTGCGCAGATCGACATCACTTTGGAAGAAAACAAACAGAAACCTAAACAAATTTATTTAGGTTTAGTTGATCACAACGCAATGAACGGACGTTTCGCCTTGAATCCATATAGAATGCAGCATGCTAGTGTTGATAGTATTGTATTGAGAGTTGGTGATTGTCCAATTGGAAGGAGATTTGAACCAAATTATGCTAGAGGAATTTTTGGAAGAGAATATCATCAGTTTCTACACGCTACCGGAACTTTGCTTGAAGGCGATAGTCTTGGTATTACGAAAGAACAATACCTTGATGGTACTACACTTTATGGATTTGATTTGACTGGTGATTTTCTTAAAGAAGGTTTTCACTCTATGAAAAATGTCACAACAAGTGTGGAAATTCGTTTTAGCACTAACACGACTGATGGATTATCCCTGGTAGCATACTTTGTAAAAGACGGTGTGTTGGAGATGGATAGCATTCTTCAATTAACTATCGGAGGAGACGCAGTGCTTTAAACAGAAAGTTACAGATGAAAACCATACAAATTCGTTCGATCTTATCTTCAGACGTTTTATGTCAAAGCGTAGGGATTCATGTTGGAGCTAGAGATCAGTTTTGGAAGCAAATTTGCAATTTTCCAACAGGATGTTTCGTATTCAACACCCATTATTCTCATCAACCCGGAGAGCATTGGTTGGCTGTGTACGCTAATGATTCAGAGGTAGATTTTTTTGACTCGTTTGGACGTTCTGTTTCCTTTTATCCGGATGTAAATGAAATACTAAGTATTCATGGAGGATATGAAACAATACAAAGTAATGAAACACAACTACAAAGTTTTTTGTCAACTGTATGTGGCGATTATTGTGTATACTTTTGTTTACTGAGAAGTAGAGGGTGGAGTATGGATGAAATTGTTAGAAGTTTACGAGATATAGGTGATAGTGAGATGAGAGATCACTCAATACGGAGATTCATCATACAGACATATCCTAACTTCAAGTTCATTCAAGATAATGCAGTAGAAGGGATAGATGGAGTACATATACAAGGAACTAATTTACTAAGTAAATTGTTAAAATAGATTATTATACTTGATTTTTATTTGTTATAATAAATAAAATGAATAAAATACAACTTATCTCATTATTTTGCGCTAAACACTACAGAACCTATAAAAACTATTATTTTGTAATGTTTCAAGCAAGAAATAAATAAGTTCTTCTCATTTTCTTCCTCAGGAGCGCTCTTTAGCTATATCTAAAAGACATAGTAACTAATGACTCTATCATACATAGTTATATGAATTAATTTCACAAAAAAAATACTTCGGTGCTTTTTTTTAAAATAGATATAAAACTTACCATCATCGAAGACGAGTCACATCCTTTGTGTTATCGATTAAGACTTCGATGTACTGTTCTGGACAATTCTCTTTTTCATTTTCATCAAAGTAGGAGAGACAGCTGTGTTGCAGCGAAGTATCAAACAGTTCTGAGGTTTGAATGAAAGCTTGAAGAGCCGAGAGTAGAATGATATCATAGGAAATCATGTTGTTCGTATTTTGTCTTAGTCCTTTGAATACGATTACACCGCTTTTTTCAGCCACCACAGATGAAGCTATTTGAGCAGGGATACTAAGATCTCCAATCAATAGCTCTCCATTCACCATGCATCTGTAATTAGCCACTATAATATCGGCAGTCTTGTTCCAACGAGTATCACATTTTCTTAGCATTCCAGGATTCTCATAAGCTATAACACTTCCTGTAGGAAAATCGTGTAGGTGAGCGACAGTGAAATAAGCCTGTATTTGTCTCAAACTCTTGTTGTACAATGAGTTGAATGGATCGTTGATCTTTCGATTACACCCTTGAGATTCAGCAGTACAAAAAATCGCATCTCCTGTCTTTCCTTCTCCCATATAAATTAAAACAATTGGACATGTTTGCTTAGCTTTATTAACAAGCAGTCCTATTTCAGTTGAAACATCACTCTTCACCCGAGTTCTCTTTTTATCCTTTCGGTAGTTGTAAATGATGACACACCTTGATTCATCACGGAATTCAACAGACAACACCTCCATAACCGTTGGTACTGGTAGTTCGCAGATTTCCATGGACTCTTCAAGTTTTTCTAGACTATCTGGAGAGAGAGAGTTTATTAACCCGGCGCTCTTGTAGGTGAGAGTGGTTAGTTCATTACTTCCAGCATCTTGAAAGGGTATTCTGACGTGACGAAAAAGCGTTTCGTCTCCAACAGTCGACAAAGCTGGTTTTTTGCACTTCAAGCCAGTTTCAATATCATCTTTTGTCAAATCAATGAAAGATCGTTTCCTCATCGATGTTCTTTTTGAAGACAGCTTGTTAGTAGGAGATGTGAATAAAGTAAAATCTTGTTGGGATTCTGGTTCATCAACCACCAATTGACTTTCTGCCATATCAAAGATAGGAGAAGGTGATGGGGAAAGGGTTTGCTGGGATCCTGCTTCTTCATTCATCGGTTGACTTCCTTCGTCTTGAGTATTCATTCTAAAAAAACAAAACATTTTGTTTAATTTTTCGTAATTAATTTTAAAAGATCATAAAGATCATAAACCTTCAGCTAGTAGTGTTAGCTAACAAAAAATAAATATTTTTACTCTTACCTTTATAAAGAAGATGAGCTCCTAGTTGTTGCAATGAAAGATTTAGTAGATGTTGCTTCTCCGCTAGCCGTTGTAGAACTGGATGCTTTCTGTGTGAAAACAGTGGCTCTTAAATAGGTAAAGTTGCACTGATTAAATCCTATGAATCAACATTTTTTCACGCGAATACATCCCAATGCTTTCGCGGGAATAAATAATTTATTTTCACGCGAATGGAAACCGTTGCTTTCGCGGGAATAACAATTTTATTTTCACACGAATACAAACCAATGCTTTTGCGGGAATAAATAATTTTGTTTCACGCGAATAGAAACCGTTGCTTTCGCGGGAATAAACGTTTTATTTCCACGCGAATACAAACCAATGTTTTCGCGGGAATAAATAATTTATTTTCACGCGAATGGAAACCGTTGCTTTCGCGGGAATAAACATTTTATTTTCACGCGAATACAAACCAATGTTTTCGCGGGAATAAATAATTTATTTTCACGCGAATGGAAACCGTTGCTTTCGCGGGAATAAACATTTTATTTTCACGCGAATACAAACCAATGTTTTCGCGGGAATAAATAAATTATTTTCACGCGAATGGAAACCGTTGCTTTCGCGGGAATAAACATTTTATTTTCACGCGAATACAAACCAATGTTTTCGCGGGAATAAATAATTTGTTTTCACGCGAATGGAAACCGTTGCTTTCGCGGGAATAAACGTTTTATTTTCACGCGAATACAAACCAATGTTTTCGCGGGAATAAATAATTTATTTTCACGCGAATACAAACCAATGCTTTCGCGGGAATAAACATTTTATTTTCACGCGAATACAAACCAATGTTTTCGCGGGAATAAATAATTTATTTTCACGCGAATACAAACCAATGCTTTCGCGGGAATAAACATTTTATTTTCACGCGAATACAAACCAATGTTTTCGCGGGAATAAATAATTTTATTTTCACGCGAATGGAAACCATTGCTTTCGCGGGAATAAAAATTTTATTTTCACGCGAATACAAACCAATGCTTTCGCGGGAATATATAATTTATTTTCACGCGAATGGAAACCGTTGCTTTCGCGGGAATGAAATTTTTTATTTTCACGCGAATAAAACAGGAATATTTCACGCTAATAACACTATTCTGATAGAGTTTTCGCGTGAGTGTTTTTAATGGCTATAAGCTAAATGAGTAGGAGTGGCTTATACTATATAAGAACAGCTCTCTCTGCATAAAAATCATTCTCTCCAGCAATAAAACATCAACTACTACAGCTGATTTCATCAACTACTACAACTGATTTCATCAACTACTACAACTGATTTCATCAACTACTACAGCTGATTTCTTGGTTATAAGGTAAGAATTAATAGAAAAATTATTTAATAAAAGTTAAAATGTAATTATTTTACAACGCTGCTTAATCGTCATATACTAATACTTAAGATTTTATTTTAGTTCATTATGAGTTCAAAAAGATACACAATCAAAGACTACCTTCCAAAGATATATCATAGCTATACTAAAGAAAATGTTGAAGTACAGGAAAAGATTGGATATCGCTTGACATTACAAGCTATATTATTATGTATGACACAGCATTTGCTAACTGTAGCTTCTTTACATGGAGAACTTTCACCGGTACAATACCGGCCATACACTACACATAAATACGTTGACAATTCAGTAGAAGTATTTAAGCATATGACTAAAAACAATTTTCAAACAGTTGTAAAAATGTCAAAAACTGTCAGTATTAATGATTACTTAAAGAAAATTCAAAGAAAAGTGTGGAATAAAGAGCTCACTCAAAAATTGATTTCAATACAATGGACTACTGAATTATTATATCATTTTCAATCAGATATATGTAGATACATACAAACGGATGAAAATCTCTCATCATCCATTTTTTCATTTGAAATGATATTGGAACTATTTCAAGCTCACAATATTTAATATGTTCTCTTTATGTATCCCTACTTATTATACAATAAATGTATATATTCACATATTGTTTCATTTTTAATCAATGTATTTATTCAATGTAGATGTATCTCCTCTCTCCTCTCTCTCCTCTTTTCCTCTCTCCTCTCTCTCAAGATACCATATGAGTTCGAATTATGTATAGAATTATCAAAACTTAAATGCCATACATTCAAAATCTATATGCCATATAAGTTCAAATTAAGTAAAAAATAATCAAAACTCAAATGCCACTTAAATGCCACTTAAATGCCACTCGAATGCCCCTCAAATAAAATGCAATATAAACACGGCGAATTCATCCAACGCCGTAACCCATTGTATCACCTCAAGATCAGATCCACAAAAAAACACTTGGTAGGGAGATCTGCTCATATATTACTACTATTGTGCATTAAATCCTGTGATGAACCCTAAGACCTTGTCACACAGAACCCAATTAGTACATAACAATTAGTGAATGCTGAATGGTGATTAGCAAACAAAGCCACATGCAAGGCAATCAATTGCTGGAGAGTTATCCTCCCACAACCAAAACAACTCTGCGAAACACATTGTTTTTCTCCAGGCTGTACTGACGAATCATATTATGTGGAACAATCAGCGCAATTCTACGACAGTGTGATGGAATAAAATATATATATAAACCATCTGATATATTATTACTGTTATTACTAATTATTTTATTGTAATAAATAGAGTATAATAATAATAAATCTAGTAGTACGCAGTTAGTTCACTTCAACTAACAATTGACACCATGATTGTCACAAATATGATTGATATAAACTTATATTAATACAGAAAGTAATAACTAGTTTCTGCTACACAAGCAAAGATAATTCATTTAATTGTTGACCCAACAATTTACCAAGCAGTTGTACTCAATGATAATCATTATATATTCTTAGTTCAACTTCTGTGTTGTAAAAGAAAAGCCAATTGGTTTTGCTACTACTTGTGAATGTGTTTGACCAATAGAGAAGATGTGCAAATGCGAAAATGCTGTGCATGCTAAGCAATGAATAATCTTTGGTATTTGCGATAAACATTCACAGCAAGCAAACAATTGTGATTCATCACTCATAAGCGATCCTGTGTGTCAAGGCCATAATATATAGATTGGAAAATACATTTATTGTGAGATCTATAACCCATTTCGTTAGTTTGGCTGGATGCCATGCTTGTTCCCCACTAATCAGAAAGCCTAATTGATATTCTATCAATTTAGCAGCTAGATTCATATTAGTTTTTGTATAGTTTTTCAAAGATTAATTTAATTTCCTCATGTTCTTTTTCACTCTATTAATGTTTTCAGCCAATTAACCAAGTTTCTTTATAAGTATTGTTAAAAACTTGCTAGTACAGGATAAACTTGAGCATTTCAACGTATTTTGATTGCCTCTGCAATGATCTAGAGTGAAATAATCAGTTACAATAATAATAAATGATTCGATATCAGCCGAACGATTTTTATTATTTTGTCAACCACTGATGTAGGTCATCAATGTTGTTAGATGATGATCAGTTAGTATATATTGAAATACCAAAATAGCTTTTTCTCTGAATACATACTGACGATTGGTGTTATTTTATTACAATCACACATCATTGGTAATATATTTCTGTTGACAATCAATTTATTTATCAATAAAAACTACAGATCAAGTTCATAACAATATTAATGATCCTTATTAGTATTGCTCTTATTGCATCTGGTTAATAAGAATAGTTATTTTCCCTCTTTAAATAATAAATACTTATGATTACTAGCAATGATTTTATCATTAATTGAAATACAAAATGTCATAATTATCCACAGTTACTATTACTGTCATTTTTAATCATTGATATTCAAAATTAGCCTTTCATTCTAGTCATTAAACAAATTTTCTTCCATAAAACTTGTGACAGTATTAGATATTACCGTCAACTTATAATACAGTTTATTTTCCATCTTCTATTTGTTTGTTTTTTATTCTTCTTCTTCGCAGTAGGTTGTTACCATTGTTCATCATCAAGATGGCAGTGAGATTATTTGCTAAACAATATGTTTTGGCCTATAACAAGAACACCCTTACTTGAGTGGTTTAGAAGTGCCAAATTTTGACTCAGCAGTCCTGTTTTACCCTACAAAGATATGTTATGTAGATCAATTTTTTTTGTTTTTTGTTGCATTTTATCTGAAAAAAAATTCCAAATGCATTTAAAGTTCACAATCCAAGCCATCAGCAGGGCCGTAGCCAGGATTTATTATCAGAGGAGGCAATCACCCACACAGGGCCGGGGGTCCAGGGGGCCGCCAAGGCCCCCGGCGGGGTCCGGGGCAGCGCCCCGGCCGCCAAAGCAATTTTACAGGTTTTACAATAAAAAGACAAAAAATCAAAGCATCTGCAAGAGGTTATATTATGAACAAATTTTGATTGATTTGAAACATCTATGAGCCAAGTTCATATGAATACATGGCATGTATGTACATATGAGGTATTTGTATGCCCACACAGATGAGACAACTTTCTAGCGTTGTTGTTTTACTGCATACCAATAAATGAAGCTAAGCTGAGAGAGGAAAAAGCTGTGGAACCTCATATTACATAGGTAATTCAAGATCGATTGCTCTATTCTGCAGTCACGAACCCGTTGCAATTAATTGGTTCCATCTTTCTCGCCAATAAAAAGAACTTGCAATGATGGTCATGTTAGACAAAGTTGAATGCGCTTTGACTGGCAATACCAGTAGCAATAAGTTTTTGTTAGTAAGTATATTTGTGAGCAATGTCTGCTAGTATAATTATCTCTCTCTTCCTTGCTGATAGCTATTTATCACAGGTGCCAGTACCCCATAGAGAGTGCCAGGATGTAAGTAAGTTTACTACTTAGCATTTGCTAATTGTCCCATGAAAATAACGTTTTTCCCTGAATTTTGTGTTGATGGTAGTGGTAGTTGCAGTAATAATAAGAATTATAATAATTGTTTAGTTACCAGTGGTAACAAGTTTATTGCTATTATTAATGAAAATAACAAAATGGCAGGAAAATAATAAATAATGAAAACGCCAAATAAATCAAGCAAAGAAGGGAAGTAGTAATTAACATGATTGTAAGATGTAGGTATATGGAAATAGTGCAACAATTCTCCTACTACCACTACTCAGGTATAAAAGAATGAATAGAGTAGCTTATCAAGTTGTGTGTTGCTGTAAAATAATTATTATTTATTATAATGATGATAATCATCATTTTTTTCATAAGTTTTATAATAATATAATATCAATATTATTGTTAGCTGTGAAAAATAATAATAGCAGGAATAAAAAATTATTATTATTTACATTATTATTAATTATAGTAATAGATTTATATAATGGAGCTGCTCAGTGAATTAAATAGGATAACAACTTTATCTCAGAGTCATTATAATAACAATTCAATAAATAGTATCATTACTTTTTTGTAGTTTTATGTTAATGTTATATTATTTTTACACATTAAATAATATATTATTTTATATGATAAGTAAGTCATACATATGTACAGAAATTTGTGTCTGGGTGGTAGCCACCTGTACACCTTCCCGACGGGTTCTGCCTCTACCCTAAGTCAGCGTACAATAATGTGTTATTATTGTTAGAGTGCATGCATTGGTTTGAGCAGTTATGAGTGCGGCCGGATCTGGGGTGGAATGATTGCTGGCAGTTTACAATAATTATATTATAATTATTGGCTGCATCCGAACATGTCTATGTTCGACAATAATTGTGCTGTAATTATTGTTTAGTTTATAGTTTGTTGCGAACTGTTGCCACCGACAATAATTGTGCTGGAATTATTGTTTAGTTTAGAGTTTGTTGCGAACTTTGTCACCGACAATAATCGTGCTGGAATTATTGTTTGTCTACTTTGACTCAGTCGAGATCGACAATAATTGCACTGGAATTATTGGTGCGTTGTCTTGTCCCAAACTCTGGAGTCCGAATTTATTGTGAGCCGAACTATCAGGGCACCAGGTGCTTTGCGTCGTACTTTTCACCGTGGTGAGGGAATACACAGTGATAGGGCGAACCGTTCTCACTTTCCGCCAAGCCTCGTGCTTGCCAATAGTCGACCAGGTCAGCGCTTGTAGTTATGTTGCTTCTAGCTGTGCTTGTTTCTTGAGAGAAAGAATCTTCTGAGAGCCAGGCTAACTCTGAACTTTATTGCTCAAACATAGATATTTATACAAACTAGGCGGGTAAAATCTGGTAAAGCCACGCCTGGGTAAAATCTGGTACAAACCACGCCTTGTAAGCACCAAAATGCAATTGAATAATAAAAACCGTGGAAAAAGTATAAAATATAATAATAATAATTATTTGGGCACATCATAGAACTGTTCTAGATAGACGCTTGTAGCACAGGTAACAATAGAACTAGGACAAAACATAGACAAGCATAAGCGAGTACATATTGAGATAATGTGTAGACAGTGAGTTAATATCGAGCCAATGCGTAGACGGTGAGATAATACTGAGTCAAAGGCTTAGGCCAAGTACAAGAGTAAATAATAAATGTTTGACAAGTACTGGCGTCCCTCACACATATAGATATATATATAACTACAAAGGATAGTAGTTGGTGTTAGTGTTATTTATTATCATCATTATTATAATAATAATAACAATAATAGTAATAGCACTAACAATAATAATTATTATTATTAGAACAATAATAATAATTATTATTGTTAACTGTTATTATAAAATAATATTCAATGGTAATAATAAATAATAATTAGTAGGTATACAAAATAATGATTAAAAAACTAAAAGAAAATATTCAACTAAAGAAGAACTATCTGTTGTTAATATCGACAAATAAAACGAAATAAAGAAATATAAAAACTAGAGAGAAAGTTATATTAAAGGAATTAGATGAATACCTAGCTTTTTATTTTCTTGAGTCCATATAATAATAATTATTTATTAATATCAATCACTTGATTATTACTAATTATTTTTTACTAGTTCTCATTATTTAAAAAAAAAAACCTTTGCACTGTACTCTGAACTCTCTGCAGTGGGAAGTGCTAACCATAACTAAAAATAAAATGCAGCAGACAACAGTAGTCATCCAGAAAAATTGAAATATACCTTGAAAAAAATATTTGGCAAAAAGATTATTGCAGTAGTAAGTAATAAGCACACAGGAAATGGTATGTTGTAGTTTGAGAGTCTAATGTTCGATTGGGTTTTTATGATAAGCAACGTGATTACAGTAACAGTATTAGAACTAGTGCTACGTGCGCGCAATAACGGTAATCCCTGTGGAAATACCAAGTACTGCTAAAAGGGTGAATTTTTTGGGAAAATCCGTTTTCTGAGTTGGAAATTCCCATTTTTGAATAAACTTTCAGACGAGGCAAGAGCCTCGTCTTGCCTCAATGTGGCTACGGCCCTGATCAGATTTAATTAGCATTTGTCTCTTGGGGTGGAATTCTAGCGCACTGATGTTGGTTTTTTGATACCAAACAAGTAGTTTACTACTGACATGCATCAAATCCTACCAAACTAGATATATATTATGGATATATAAATACAGCAGTGTGAGCTATTAGGGTTCTCATACAAACTGGTAATTATTAGAGACAGAGTTAAATGTTTTGAAACTTTTCTGGATGAAAATTGGGTTGTTTTGGTGAGTTACTTTACACAGAAGTGCTCTAAGTAAACTCTGTTGGTTTATACAAACCTGAATAATGTATTGTTGTAGGTGTAATGCAGATGAAGGGTGGATGTGAGATAAGGACAGATCCAGAAGAGGAAACACAACAATTAACTGGTTAGGTATGAAGTCAAGGGACACAAAATGTTGATGCTGAATAATGAAGTGGTTTAGGGCATACAGTAGGATGTTATAAATAAAACAAAGCATAACTATCCTCATAATAAACATGGCAGCTCTTGTATTAAGTTGTCGTTGAAAAGTTATCTGTAGATTGAACAACTAATCATGGGCCTGTTTCACGGTGCTTTGACCAAGCATAATTATTTGTAACAACCACGAGTAAAGCTCTTTCTCTTTTGAAAAACTCGTTTGAGTTTTTTTGCAAAAACGACAGCAAAATGATATAACCTGAAGCTTTTAATATCTGAAAGTTACTGATAACCATTAAAGATAGAAAAGAAAAAAAACAAACAGCAAACCATTACTGTTACTACTTAGTACAAAGCGATTTTTAACAGGAGATGAAGAGCTAAGTTCTGAGCGCACTAATAATGCATATTATATGATGTTCAGCACCATTAACCAACTATAGTTTTGTAGAATGTAGCATATATATAGTTTTGCTGACATATAATACTGTAATGGATTTCGGTCTTGTTACCACGGAATTTCACTATTCTCGAGTATTCTACCTCTCTCCAGAGGGGACACTGTTCGGGATGAGAGTGACAGCTTTGATAGTTACTGACGGATCAATTGGCAAGCATATAGTTCATGGCTCAGACAAACTACACAGAGTGCTGGTTGAACAGTGGCTTTATTCATCAACATCAAATTCCTAGGGTAGCTATCCACTAGGGTGATTGGCAAGATATGGGTGAATGAATGCAACGAGTATGTACAATTTCAGCCCTTTTACAGGTAGGCTGACAGGAAATTAGTTGCATAAAGTATATAAAAGTAAAGGCGCAGGAAGTGATTAGACCAATCAGAACGCATATATAAATAGTAAGCAAATCAGGCATTGCATAAGGATTAAACGTAATGGTGTCAATGGCTAAAGGGCGGAGTCCTATCTCCATTGTCCAATCATAATCATCTATACTTGCTCTAGAGTAGTATCCTAGGAGGTTTTGTAGATCCTCTACTATGGCGGCCGGCTTATAACGGCCCTGTGTCACCATACCGGGTCAGTAAGGGGTCAATACCGCCCCTGCAGGGTCGATACCGGCCCTGCATGCCGTGCTGCCGGCACAATAAGAATAAGGCATTCCACCAGTACAGCATCTTTACGATGGCTGTGGATGGAAACCCCAGTGCAATGCTGTGGTTGTTTGAGTGGTAAGCAACCAGTTTACCACCGTCATTCACCAAAATATACCACAATACACACCAGGCTTTGTAGCACAGTTATTTATTGAATCATCAAAATGCTTTGAGCCAGTCTCAACTACTATGATCCAAAGAATAACATTTAATCTTTAATCTCAGTTCTTTAAGGTTACTTGCAAAGCAGCAATTCTCCTTCGAGATCGTGATCAATAAGTTTGTTTAAACGTTTTTGTCAAAACTGCTTAAAAAATGGTGACAAAAGTCTAGATTGACAATTTTTTTATCTTCTGAAGTATGAAAATTCCCAGTTTTTTATATTATTTTCATCAAAAAAGAAAATTAATTACAGCAACCTGTAACTGCAGAGAGTGTTAAGAAAAATCATTACATTTCATCAGTTTCCTTTTGTAGTATTAAAAACATGATGCACACTCAAAATTCATCTAAATTCACCAACGCTGCAGTTAAGCATGAATCTAAAAATACCAAACTGAGTAGACATTTTGTTTGTAATAGTATGAAACTGACTCAAGTTTCAATTCGATGCCTTCAATCCTAACTATACATATATAGTATTTTCAACTGCATGTATGCTTGAATTGGTAAGAAAATTTAATGCACTCAGATTGTTCGACTTTTCAAGAGTATGGATGAGAAGGGAAAGTTTAAAATTTTTATCTCTTCATGCTCGTGAATTGTGTTGAAACTTTGGGCGAGCTTTCGATTTTGCAATGTTTTAAAACTGCACATTTCTGGCTGTGAAATAGTGGGAGCTAAAACTTTGTTGTTTTTACTAACAAAATACTAATAATTATGGCAAATGTTAGAAACATGGTTGATACTTGCATTTAATGCATGCCTCCTTATCAAAATTGTATGAGAGAAAATAGAAGGTAGCAATGACCATGCTATGAAGTAATAATGCTAACCTGTGACATTTTAATGTAATAAACATATTTATTGTTTTCTGGTATTATTATACCAGATGTTGACAACTAACCACCAAAGCTCAGTATGAGATGAAAAGCCAAACTACTTTATATATCTAAATTTACCTCTTACAGAACTTACTTCGATTAACAAAACATCAACTTGTTACATTTAAGCTACTGATGAGCTCTCTGATCACCTGCAATGTCTTATTCAACCACCTGACTGTTTATTTCAGTTGGAAAACCTTCCTTGTATAGATGCACCATTTAGTATTATGAAATAGAGTTATTGACAAGCTAAATAAGAGTTGTTACATGTTTTATGTTTGATAGTTACAGAACACAAGAATACACACCATGTTGTGGTATTACAACTACCAAACACTTATATTGTAAAGTCAAAGTGTACCAATCAGTATTTTACTATATCACTGAAGATCGACATGGGCTGTACTCAGAGGACCCTCAATCATACCTGGTTGGCAGGTCCTTCAGTTTACAGAACTTCAGACGAAGTTTTTCTAATGACTTCAGCTCACCAATCACTGCAGACACTCCACCACTGAAGTCACTATTTTCAATGTTCAGCTCCCTCAACTCACTCAGAGACCCCAAGCTGTAATATTTGTATATGATTAGTTGAAATAAAACTTCAAGTATTATTTCAATGGCTAAAATATTTTATTTTTACTAGTAATGTCATGTTGTTTGACACCTCAATAGCACTCTTATTCTCACCCTCATTGCTAACTACGACATAGTAAAAAAAAGCTTCAGAGAGTCAAAGGATGCCACTGGACTCAAATGGCTGGTAACTATTGAAACACTTGCTGACTTTGAAAAACAATCTGTGGCAGCAATGAGTTTTGAATGGACTATCCGTAATGTTAGTTCATTTTTTGAACAACAACATTTCCAGGCACATCTACAAAACCAGCCACTAGCACACAAAACACAAAAACAAACACCAGTTTGCAAATAAATGACTTTATATGATTCTTAGCAGCAATAAAATATCTCTAAAATGTCCCATAAAACACTCAAACAAGTAAAGTTGTCATGTGACTGTGTCATTGATTGATCCTCAATATAGGTTTATAATACATTCAACTACATGTATATTTCCATTTGGGAGACGATTGCAGGAGATTTAGATTGCTTAAATCTTCAAAAGTATCAAAGTGAAGCAAAAGTTAAAACTTTTTCTAACTTTAAGCTAATGATTTGTGCTGATGCTTTGGGTTGAGCTTCCGACTTCCTAAAGTTTCAAAAATATAAATTTCTGGCTGGGAGAGAGTGGAGTTGAATATTGGTTGTTTTTCCTAGCGAAGTACTAACAATTATGGTAAATAACAGAAATATGGTTGATACTTGCATTTAATGCATTCTTCCTCATCAAAATTGTATAAGAGAAAATAAAAGGTAGCAATGACCACGCTTTGAAGTAATAATGATGACCGCTGACACTCTACTGTAACACTGATAATTATTGTTTTCTGGTATTATTATATCAGATGTTGACAACTAACCACCAAAGCTCAGTATGAGATGAAAAGCCAAACTACTTTACATATCTAAAGTTAACTCTTACAGAACTTACTTAGATTAACAAAATATCAACTTGTTACATTAAAACTACTGATGAGCTCTCTGCTTACCTGCAATGTCTTATTCAAACACCTGACTGTTTATTTCAGTTGGAAAACCTTCCTTGTATATATGCACCAATTAGTATTATGAAATAGAGTTATTGGCAAGCTAAATAAGAGTTGTTACATGTTTTATGTTTGATAGTTACAGAACACAAGAATACACACCATGTTGTGGTATCACAACTACCAAACACTTATATTGTAAAGTCAAAGTTCACCAATCAGTATTTTACTATATCACTGAGGATTGACATGAGTTATACTCAGAGGACACTCAATCATACCTGATTGGCAGGTCCTCTAGGTCACAGTAACTCAGATGAATTATTTCCAATGACTTCAGCTCACCAATCACTTTAAGCACACCACCTCTCAAGCCATTAGCTGGAAGGTCAAGTTCTCTCAACTTACTCAGAGACCCCAAGCTGTAATATTTTTATATGATTAGTTGAAATAAAACTTCAAGTATTGCAGTGGCTGAAATATGTTTCTTTACTAGTACTTTTATGTTGTTTGGCACCTCAATAGCTCTCCTATTCTCACTCTCATTGCTAACTAGGATATAGTAAAAAAAAAACTTCAGGTACACGAAAAATTCCACTGGACTCCAATGAGTGGTAACTATTGAATCACTTGCTGACTTTGACAAACAATCTGTGGCAGCAATGAGTTTTGAATGCACTATACGCAATGATGGTTCATTTTTTGGACAACAGCATTTCCAGTCACATCTAAAAAACCGGCCACTAGCACACAAAATACAGAAGCAAACACCAGTTTGCAAATAAATAACTTTATATGTTTCTTAACAGCAATAAAATATCTCTAAAATATCCCATAAAAGACTCAAAAACTTAAAGTGGTAACGTGAATGTGTCAACGTTTGAACAAAAAACTGAGCATGAAGTGGTTCACCTTTTGATTATATGAATGCCTCATTTTCATAGCCAATAATTTCACCAGTTTCTTAGCAATTTCAGAATATAATTCCCCACAACTCTGAGAATGTATATTCTACGATGATTACACAACTGAGATACGATAATAATATCACAACTGCTCTTATTCTTTTGTGGATAATTGCTTGTTTATTTCATTTTCTATATAAAGACTGAACAGGGTGAGTTTTTAAAGGCTATTTATGCAAAAAAATACAATTTTGTTTGTGACTTTCAGAGTTTTCATACGTAACTACGCAAATTGGCACAAATGCAGAAAAATGCTAAACGTTCACAATTTGAAGTTTAATCACCAGTTTTAAATAATTGTTGAAGATTTATCTGGTGCAGTTAATCAGTTGTCTGCTCTTGTAAAATAAATTTCTGGAGAAGACAGCTTTAGGGACATTTAAAAAACTCTGATGAGCAGACAACCTATAAAATGACCGACAAGTAACGGTTGGGAAGACCCTCTAGTAATAGTAATAAACAGGAGTTAGCTGATTCACTGGAAGAGGATTTCCTTATGTTAGTCCAGTACCAATGGCTGGTGATATAAACATGACTGGGCATGTACTCTGGAATATTTACCCTACTTAGACACACCAAGAAGTTTGACTTAGTACAAGTCCACCAAATCAGGACTCCTGATCCTTCTAGCTCAGTTAGGAGGAGCTTACACTTGCTCTACCTGCCATACCTTTACCACAACCATTATTGACATAATTAAATGACTGGTTGACACAATTAATGTTTATTGCAGTTCTATAGCTTATAGAAATCAGCTTATTGCCATCTTAATGGTTTTTCACCAACTATACAAAGTGGTGTGAGGGAAAATATTATTCTCGTACAAGGAAACCATTTTTTGGTTCTTTAACTAACCACCTTGTGGTTGTAGACAATAAATAGAACTAGTACTGTGGGAGATTTGTATAAGTATTCCTCTCCCCCTTCGGTCTAAATATGAATCATCCCCTGGAGAGTGGACCCTGAAGGCTCAGGCACCGTAGAGAGAGAGTGCCACACCTAAAAAGCTACCCCGGGTTACCCGGGCCTACCCTAGGTCAGTTACCCCGGGCCGGTATAGAAAGAGGGTGAAAGAGGTAGCCTGGGATCTAAGCTACCTAATGCCCCAATCAGGATTCCAATCGGACAACTACGAAGCCCAGGAGAGCAAGCTAAGTACCAGAATATCCTAATAAGGAATGGAAAAATACCAGCATGCCCTAATAAGGACTGGAAGATTACCAGCTACAGAAAAAGAGCGGCAACAAGTGCCCAGAGCAAAACACCATGTGCTCAAGACTCTGATTGGCTAACTTTGTATATAATCTTGTATGCTATCTTGTGATTTGTTTGTATTTACTAATGTATTATGTGGTTGGCTCACCCAAATAAGGGAGTGAGTTTTCCTCCCTTTCTCCTATAAAAGGAGCTTTTCTGCATGATGTGAAGCAGAAGTCTTGTGGAGTTGCTAGCTAACATTACATCTTGCTAAATGGATTGTGCATAAATAAAGTATTATTAATTGAACCTTTGTCGTTGTGTGTTTGGGTCTAGGACCCCGTCAGTTAGTAGCATTGATTAGGAGTGATCCCGAAGTAACATACAGAAGTCGATGCAGTGACCCCGTTGTGTCTAGTAGTCAGTGTAAAAACTACTACATTGGTGGCAGCGGTGGGATCAGAAGCGAACAAGAAGACACAACAGAGAGAGGAGAGAGAAGTCGAAGCCATTCTACCCTGTATCTACCCCGAAGTTATACAGACCCTGTATCACCCCAAAGCTATACAGGCCTTGTATCTACCCTGTATCACCCTGAAGCTATACAGGCCCTGTATCTACCCTGTATCACCCCGAAGCTATGCAGGCCCTGTATCTACCCTGTATCACCCCGAAGCTATACAGGCCCTGTATCACTCCACATCTATACAGACCCTGTATCCACTCCCCTTCCCCCTACCCCGAAGTTATACCGTGCCGGTATAACCCCGTCTATTGTTTTTACTTTACCAAAGGACTTTTGTTGGTGCCACTAGCACCCTATACAGTACCCCTTCCCCCTCCCAGCAGCTATCCCGGCCCGGGATAGCCCCATACACCACTTATTCTTTGCCAGATCAACCACTCCATACCCCATAGCTTGCCATTGACCAAGAATGGCCACCCAAAGAGCTAGGAGCGCTGGCAGGAACCCCGTAGGAGCCCAACCCACCATAGCACTAGAGCAGCTGACAGAGGCCCTGCAGAGTTTGGTGCAACCACAACAAAGGCCAACACAGACACCTTTCAAAGCCCCCAAGTACGACGGCACCGGCGACGTCGAGTACTTTATTACTCGATTCATTGAGGTAGCAGATGCCAATGTTGGGGGCCAAGCCACTGCATTAATGCATCTCCGAGAAACCTTGAGAGATGATGCCCTTGAATGTGGCCGCCCCCCTCACGTAGAAGGTATTTTCTCCGCCTTACGTGCCCAGTTTGGACTCCCCCCAAAGGAAGCACAATCCAAGTTGATCACGCTACGGCGCACCCCCAAGACCTCACTCCAGCAGCATGCTAACGAGGTAGAGAAGTTGGTACGTGTTGCGTATGATGACCTCCCCCCAGAAGAGTCGACAGGATGGTTCTGGAAACTTTTGCCAGTACAATAGGCCACGCTTATCTACAACGGCACTTGCTGGCGGTCCAACCCCACAACCTCGAAGCAGCCATCCGAGCTGGAAAGGAGTATCTGCAGATAAAAACTGGATCCGAGGAGAAACCTTCCAGAGTGAGGTTGATGGAAGAGGAAGAAAAGGAGGAGTCTCTCCCCACCAAATGTGGACCCACACTCACCACCCCCCCAAACCAGATCCATCAGGCAGCTACCATACCCGAAGACACTCTCTCCCTGCTGTTGAAAAACATGCAGATGCTTACAGAGGCTGTCAAACTCCAGTCCGAAGAACTGCAGAGGTTGCACCAACCGCCGAAACCCTCCCTTACTGCCACTCCCCCATACCCCCACACCCCGTTGCCTCCCCTCCAGTGCTGGGGTTGCGGTGCCATTGGCCACCCTCAAAGGAGCTGTCCCACTAACCCCTGGCCGTCTACCCCGGCTCCCCCCAACCATCAGTCAAAAAACGGGCGCTGCCCGCAGTAGGGAGACCGGTCCCTAACTGCCACCGGGCACCCCGGAACTATAGGAAGAGGATAGCAGAGTTGGAACGGTATAACCCGATAGAACCAATCGTGCCTCCCACAAGAGAGAGACAACCAGTTACCCAGATGCCAGAGCCCTGGCAGCTAACTACCACCAACAGATACACACCCTTGCAAGAGTTGGAAGACTTCGAGTTTTGCCCAGCTACACTCAACCCCAACCATCAGACTTTGCCAGCTCGTCGTCCTACGCCGCTGCACACCACATACTCCCCCCATCCCCGTAGGCAACAAACTGCTGTCCAAGCCAGTCATGGTCACCACACCATGGAAGAAGCTGCGCCCAGTATACCCCGTCGACACTCGACTCTGCCAACGGATACACGGCCATCTCGCCCTTGAGAACGCCGCCCCCCTGCCCCCAGGCCCTCAGCTGTCAAGCCAGCCACCCTCTTATACCCCCCACCAGAGCGCCCTTACCAAGCTAGTTATTTTCACCCAGGGCGAATAGAAGGAAAGCCAGCTTCAGTGCTCATCGACACCGGGTGTACCACTAATCTGCTATCACAACATCTATTCAACCGGTTGTCTCCTGCCACCAGAAACTCCCTACAAGAAGGAGACTCCCAGGGCATCCTAGCTGACGGATCGCATATTCCCTTCCTTGGCACAATCCACTCGCCCATTTGTCTTCATGATATCAAGACTGAGGCCATCTTCGTGGTAGGGCAAATAAATGAAGATGCCATACTGGGGATGCCTTTCCTCACCTCTCACCAGTGCCACATGAAGTTCGACCAATCTACCGTTGTAATTAACGGTCGGGAACTTGCATGCACTGATCAACAAGGCAGGATGCTCACTACCGGTGTGCAAGTGATTCGAGACACCCACCTCCCCCCCACGGAGACGAAGAAGTCCCCCCCCCCACCCCTCCAAGACGCACCCCTCCCCCTCTTAGAGTTACCCTTCCCCCAAGACCTCCCCTTGTCTTTCCCCTCCCCCCCAATACCGTTAGTCAAGAGAGGAGCAGAACGTAGTCCACAGCAACTTAGAGAGGAGTCTCCCCTCAACACCTCCAGCAAAAATGGTGCAAATCGGACTAGAACTGGCCGAACTAGAGGCCGTCCAACAACGACAGAAGTCGTCCGTCCATTAGTCACCCCTTCCCCCACCATAGCCCCAGCACCTACAGGGCGCCCTAGACGAAATATGGGACCCCCCCCCCCAGCGATATGGTGAACCCTGGTGTCACCGGGTGGCTGCAAAACACGACTCAGTGTGGAGAGAGCAATATGGAGAGAAATTACGATTATTGGCCGAAGTAAGGGCATTTACTACTAAGCCTGAGGACCCCACACCCCCATGCGTAGTCTTAAATCGATTGCCCGAGTGTTCTCTATCTCCACGTCCAAGCCCAGTCCCTCTCCTCGAACCCCCACCCCTACAGGAACCGCCAACGACGCCTCCATTTTCCCCCACTAAAAGTGATTCCACCCACAAACCAGTTCAAACCAGTTTGTTGCCCAATGAAATAAACAACTCCATCCTTTCTTCATCAGACACTTGCACTGAGCAGTCCGCTTTTCTACAGCTACTAAACGATTATTTGAATAATATGAGGAGAGAAAGTGATAGTTGCTTGCAATTGGATGAGGATGATGACGCTTTGCTTCTGAAAGCCAATCTGGCAGAGTCTCAACCTCCCAATGGTGATCAAGAGGACCAGTTGCTAGAGATACCTACCACCGAAGTACTACTGCCCACAAATCCCCCACCAGAAGACCAGTCGGGTGAGTGGTTGGAATACAGTCAGTGGGTGTTTGCACATGCTACTGCTCACGATCCATTAGCCCTAACCACCCGAGAGTTGTCTCCCCCCCTTCCTACTTTAGCTGAGTTCCCCCCTCTTGTCCCTTCAACAGCCCCAGTTCCTGACCATCTTATTGTCCCTACGCCCCTTCCTCCCCAAGCAAAACCTAAAATTAGTTATAGCCAGTGTGTAAAATCTATCCCCAAGCCTCCCACACCCCCAGAAAGTGACCCCAGGTCTACCCCGACCCGGGATCCAGCTACCCCGGCCCGGGATAGATGTGTTGTCTTAAACAAGTCCCCTCCTCATGTAGAATTAGTATCCACCCCTTCCAAGACTCGAAGAGAAATCCGGAAAAGACCGAATCCCAGCTCCCCCCCCCCCCAAACATCAGCCAGATAAAGGTGACTCCCTTGCTACCCCCCCTCACCCAAAGCCAGCCACCCCGCCAGACAACTCTCCCCCCACCCCTATTCAAAAAACCCTGTAATGATTGGAGTACACTCGTTGCAGGAAAGAGAAGCCAACCAGTTGACACAGCCAAGGTGACGCCAGCCTTCATACGGAGAATAACGACTACTTCTCCCCGTCGACTTACACTGAGAGATGAACCTACCACTACATTTGGTGCAGACAGGAGGCGCAACCCAGCTCGCTGGAGAATGCTCCGTTGGGTCAAAACAGAGACCGAGGACAAGATCCAACGTGTGTTAAGGAAGGCACGCAAGTTCCAGTGCCACAAGTGCCACTTCCAGGCTAGGAATGTCAGGCAGTTAACAGTACATGCTACCCAGCATTATGTGAAACACTTTTGCCGCTGTGGGTTTATGAGCGAAAGTCGTGATGCAGTTTACAGTCATCAAAGTAAGCTGGACGATGCTGGAGAAAAAGAACACCTAAAGAAGACAGGAATGATCTAAGCCGTAGACACCAAATCGTATGGCCAGTTCTGCGAGTTTACTGAATGGACCGAACCCCCCACTTTCGGAGACTGCCTACCTGTACAGACTGGTACGCCCAACACCTCCCCAGTTAGACCAGCCAAGCGCCTCCATTCTCCAGTTGCCACTCCTCCCATACCCACCTTACCAGTCACTAGCATTCTCAGCTTGATGTCCGTACCCTTGCCCGGTTACCGAATTCCAAAGAAGTCCGCAACTACTTCAGCTCCCCCTCCCTCTCCCCCATCACCCCCTTCCCCTACCCCCCAAGAATTCCCTCCCCCAGTCTCTACTTCCTCCCCACAGAAGATTGTGCCCTACCCACAGCCCACAGGTGATTTTCTGCTTAAAAGAGAGATCGCAGCCCAAGCCATCGACAAGGTCGTCGCAGAGCTAGAAGCTGATCAACGCTTACTCCGAAAGGCATTACTGGAGCGTACACACTCTACGGCGACGAAGATAGACATCAAACAGGAATATCAGGCTACCGAAATAGAGGCTGCCTCCCTTCGCCAGCTTGCCACCAGCGTGAGGGGCAACTTGTTTGGCGACCTCTAATAAACTCTCTATTTTACCCTGTTGAATATATCCTGTATATACTCATTTATAAGAAATATAGTATTACTTCGGTGAGGTTCACTGAGATCAACAAATCTCCTTATTATTATTTAATTAAAGACTGAGTCGCTAATGAAGCGGGGTATGTGGGAGATTTGTATAAGTATTCCTCTCCCCCTTCGGTCTAAATATGAATCATCCCCTGGAGAGTGGACCCTGAAGGCTCAGACACCGTAGAGAGAGAGAGTGCCACACCTAAAAAGCTACCCCAGGTCAGTTACCCCGGGCCGGTATAGAAAGAGGGTGGAAGAGGTAGCCTGGGATCTAAGCTACCTAATGCCCCGATCAGGATTCCAATTGGACAACTACGAAGCCCAGGAGAGCAAGCTAAGTACCAGCATGTCCTAATAAGGAATGGAAAAATACCAGCATGCCCTAATAAGGACTGGAAGATTACCAGCTACAGAAAAAGAGCGGCAACAAGTGCCCAGAGCAAAACACCATGTGCTCAAGACTCTGATTGGCTAACTTTGTATATAATCTTGTATGCTATTTTGTTATTTGTTTGTATTTACTAATGTATTATGTGGTTGGCTCACCCAAATAAGGGAGTGAGTTTTCCTCCCTTTCTCCTATAAAAGTAGCTTTTCTGCATGATGTGAAGCAGAAGTCTTGTGGAGTTGCTAGCTAACATTATATCTTGCTAAATGGATTGTGCATAAATAAAGTTTTATTAATTGAACCTTTGTCGTTGTGTGTTTGGGTCTAGGACCCCGTCAGTTAGTAGCATTGATTCGGAGTGATCCCGAAGTAACATACAGAAGTCGATGCAGTGACCCCGTTGTGTCTAGTAGTCAGTGTAAAAACTACTACAGTACTGTAAAGCGTCTTAAAGCCAGATACTGCTGTGGACAAATACTTTATGGCTCTTTTCAGCATTGAATTATCTTGTAGGGTAGACTTTCAGTCACTATACAAGCTACAAGACAGCCAGATGGAGTGTAATCAGTCATCGGGTGGATCTAATCAGCGTAGAGCAAACTCTGAATATTGGAGTTGTATGAGCCTGTTTGGTCAGTTGCAGCTAACTGGTTGAGTTGGGCCGAAACTAGTAGTAAAAAGCTACTACAATGCTGCACTAGGTAACTATTGTTTAAGAAATAACAAATATTGTCTCAATGGATGGACGCTCTATAAGCTATCATACTGTTAGCCCTCACTACATAATATGTGATAACTCGAATTCTATTGCACCAAAAACCAGTTCACCTAGAGCTTCTCCCTTACACTTTTACTTTCAGAAGAACACCATTGTTGGATCTTTTATTGACAGTCAGCCTATATTACATCATGCAAACCCTACATAATGTGCTCTTAGGGTTTTTCCTACTGATTGGTTGCTGTTAAAGAGTGTTAAATATTGTGAGAGTCGGTATATGAAGTTGGTGGGTATTGTGATGAACTTGTTTATGCAGAGACGAGTTCATGTTTTGATTATTCTTTATTTATGTTAATGCAAACTTTGCAATGCAGGAGCTGCAGTTTATAGGTTGGTGTTTGGTAATGACAGTATTAATGGCACAAGTACAAAATATTAGGAAGGTAAGCATGAGGTACAGAGATAAGATATTTAGTTGTTCAGAGATGTCTAGGACATCAGATACCACATGTCGTACAAAACATCCTTAAACTTTCCCATGTCTGAGCGCATTATTTTAACTTGTTTGCCAGAACTAATCTGGAAAAAAAGTGTTGACTGACAAATGAGATATCGATTAATTAATATCTGATTTTGCTAACAACATAAATCAAATACTTCACCAGTTATTGCATGAAAAGCTAAACTAAAAATATCCTAACGAACTGGTATAATTAGACCCTAAAATGATGGACTGCTGCAGACAATTGGAGTTATGAGGACATTAAATATTGCCTATTATTAGATATTTATCACAACCACCTAACCATCAGTTCAAAGTTTAAAACAAACTTCGAGCATACAACCGTATATGTTTTTATTTTTTGCCATAGAATCCCTAAACTGTTACACGCCAATAACTACCGCTCAATCAAAACACCAAGTTGAGATGAAGGTGGATTAAGTACGGAAATTAAAAGAATTGATTAACCATCAGACATTATAGTATCAGTATTTTAATTGAGTCTTTCAAATGAAAGCTGAAGAAAGTGCAACTCACTCTCCAATTTGCTCTGAGAAATACTATATTGCACTAGTTGCCTGCCTTTAGATTATGAAATAATAGTTTTGAAGGCCCGTCCACACTAGGACGTTTTCTTCTGAAAAATTGTTTATGTTGGAGTTGTGCCCTTTTTAGCCAGTGATCACATACACAGAGAAAATCATTAACAATAATCATCGTCCAAAAAATAAAGTAACTAATAGCTACTAGCAACTGTGAGTTTAGGCACCAGTTTTTTTTTTAAACATTAATCAATCAATAAACAAAAACGTTGAACAACTATAGTGATTTTACGGTGATCACTGCTCCCTGTGTTATACTAGCTGATGTTAAACACCTAATTGAATCTAAAAGCACACAAACCCACACTTCAAAGAGAAGTGGGCAAGCGAGTTTGTCAGCGATAGAGAACATCACAAATCATATAGGAACGTGCTGACTAGGCTAAAAATTAATGTTGTGAAAAAATATGGAAAAACTTTAGGAGAACAGACAATATTCATTAACAGCGCCTCAATGTGCAGCTGAAGTGATTAAAAGATATGACACTAGAATGAGCAAACAGCTCCTCCTGCTGATTAATTAGTATTAACTCCAAGTTACTTTGATACTGGTGAGCACTTTACTAGCTTACACTCTCGATTCACAATTGATAAAAACATTGTCTCTGAGATAATTCCCAAAGTGTTTAAGGATATATATGAGTGCCTCAAACACAGCTACCTCAAGCCACCATCCACTAGAGAATAATGGTACTCATCAGCTTAAAGATTTGACAGTTGTAGAACCATCCTAATTGTTTAGGTGCAATAGATAGCATTTAGTGATGAGAAGACCATGGCATGTGGGATCTCAGTTTCACAGTTACAATGATACTGAATCCGTTGCGCTCATGGCTGCAGCAGATGCTGAGTATAAATAACAGCTACTCAACTGTTTCGGTAAATTTCCTTCTACAATAATAATCAAATCGTTTTACAACTAGTGGATGAGATTAATTTGTTTCATCTATCTTGACAAATGAAAATTTTGGCGAGGGCTGTATTCCTGTGTGAAGGTTATGCTTTACTGATTTATTTCCTTGCATCTTCCTGTTTTATATTTGATCATCGAATTTGCAATGGGAGAGCTTCAAATGATGGAATTTTTAGACAGACGAGTCCTCTTCGTGACTCAGAAGGGAGAGGATTGCGATATAAAATACCAGCTTCATCTGTACTTCCAAACACTAGTGATGATGTACTGATACCATAGGTACTTGTGGCAAATGATACTTTTGCCTTAAATGTGCATCTCATGGAACCATTTCCAAGGTAATTGATTAATCTCAAATGACATCACATATTTGTTTACTTATGGACTAACAAGTTGTAAACATTTGAAAATGTAACTACATATTTTATTTACCATGGTAGGAAAACTCTAACTGAGTACGAACACAAAATTTTCAATTATACAATATACCGGGCTCGGTGAGTTGTTAAAAAATCTTTAGACATTATGGGAGCAACATTTCGGGTGAGTCTGCGGATACATTAGTAGTAATATATGATCTCCCTAACAAGTGTTTTTTTGTGGGATGAATGCTCGGGGTTGATGCAATGGGTTACGGCGTTGACTAGATTTGCCGAGTTAATATTGTGTGGCATTTAAGTGGCATTTGAGTGGCATTTGAGTGGCATTCAAGTGGCATTTGAGTTTGATTATTTTTTTACTTAATTTGAACTTATATGGCATCTAGATTTTGAACGTATGGCATTTAAGTTTCGATAATTTTTTGTACATAATTATATACATAATTCTAACTCATATGGCATCTAGATTTTGAATGTATGGCATTTAAGTTTTGATAATTTTTTGTGATTCGAACTCATATGATATCTTGAGAGAGAGAGGAAAGAGGAAAAGAGCAGAGAGGAGAGAGGAGAGAGAGGAGAGAGGAGAAAGGAGAGCATTAGCCCTCTAGATGGTTAAAATTTACAGTAAATTTTGTGTAATACAAAGTACTATAACTTCATTTATTCACTTGAGACTACATATCATCAGCATTCGAGATCGAGTCTACATATAAAAAATAGATGTTGTAAACTATAATCGAAGTTCTCACATTTAAATTACTGTTTGATGATGTAAAGGTGTAGCTACACTGCGTCGATGTTTTGCTGTTGATGTGGCGATACGGTTGTTCGTGGATATTTTCAGGTGGTTACATAGGTCGAAGTAGTGTGGTGATGTACGAGAGCACATCGGTGAGCTGCAATTGAACCAGTTAATCATACAGCACATTTTTGCTATGAAATATGTTTAAAGGATGTGAGTTGTCATTCAAATGAATTGTAAGTTTTGTCCTAACTAGCTGGCTATATTTAAAGGAGAATCAGCCTAACACTTGTAAAATTTGTTTATCCGATGCTCTACATCCAAAAATTTTAGCTAGGTAGAAAGAAAGAAAGTTTACAGGAGTGTATGTAGAGCTTATTAACGGCAGTCCTACATTTATTTAATCTCTAACTATCTTCCTATTTTTTTAACCAACTTCTCATTCTATGTTTAAATACCCAATTCGACTTCCACTTTTTCTAATACCACAACATTTATCATAGTAATAATCGGAAAGCAGTCTAAGAATTAATATTTGATAAATGACTTCAATGTTTTGTATATAAGAAAAAGTATTTTCTCTAAGCAGTATCAGTTTTCATTTTTACTTCATTGTTTCAAGCATTCATCAGCAAAATAAGAAAAATATAGCTAGCAATCTTTCTACAGCAAATGAGTAAGTTATTTTATACTATCTTTTACAATTTTGTTGCAGTTACATTTATAAGTTTATACAAATGTATATACATATATATATATATACATTTGTATAAACTTATAAATGTAACTGCAAAAAAATTGTATATATACATGTATATATATGTATATATATATATATATATATATATATATATATATATATATATATATATATATATATATATATATATATATATATATATATATATATATATATATATATATATATATATATATATATATATTACTTGTAGGTCTACAACCTCAAATGAGGGATTATTCAGAGATATAAATATAGATGAAATAGATTTCAGCAATATGTAAGTATATTATTGAGACTTTATTATTCAAATGTATTATATAGAGTTTTTAATTAATCACAATCTTGATTTATTGTTTTATTAAGCTCTAGCGATGAGGAAACACTAAAAATGCTAGAGGGATGTTTTGGTGAAGATAAACCGAGTGTTGATGAAGATAAATCGGGAGAGAAGGCAAAAAAGACCAGTGCTACTACACATATTGCTATAAGTAAGTATTTTTTTTGTTTTATAAAACATGTAAATTTGTCTGTAGGTAAAATAATAATGACTCTACACTTACTGCACTATTTTTGTAAAAAAAACATCTACATGCTTCATTGGAAGCGGTCAATGCATCGGGAAGGATGAATCCCTTCTCTACTATGACCACCACAGATTTGAATGTGAGTATGATGAAAATATTATTTACTACATACTCATTCAGTTTAATAAAAAAAAATTCAAAATAATATCACAACACTCGTATTTTCTATTTTAGTTCAAACAGAGAACCAAACATTGAAAAAATATAGGGAAATGAATCTTATAGATGGGGAAATAAAAGATGATAAGGACTGCTTTAAGTGTAAGTGGTATGCACTATCTGTATATACATATAGCATAGTCAAGAAGGTTATCTATATATAACGAGAATTTGTTTATTTTGTTTGTAGATATTGATAACAAGAATTCGAAATATTTCCTTTTAATGCTTTCAATGATGCTGATAGCATATTGTTCAAAGCTGCTGAGCAAAGCACTGGAAGCAAGAAAAAACAACATTTCATGCATATTTTGTGGTAAGAAGTTTAAATTAGGAGAGTTGCATGAGCCTGGCCGAGTTCGTTCAGGACATTTTTTTGCTCACTTGTTTATTTTTCATTGTTTATGCCAAAAATCCCATACAATTTTGAGAGGTCTCCAGCAACATAGCTGTATTTTGAAAACTAAAATGTTTTTTATTATTAATATCGCTCGTTATAATGATTTTATTTTATTTATTAATAAAAAGTATTCTGAATTAGTAATGAATAACACTTTTCCAAAAAATTTTGCGTCAGTATATCTCTATCCAATAGAAGGTCATTTTTCTGAAAACATCGATTTAGATTTTGAATTAGGGGGTAAATGGTTGGCAATAGCTAAAAAACCAGCTGTTGGAGATCTCGTGCTTTTGCTTAAAAACCAGTTTAAAAAATTGAAAAAAATGAGAGCTCTTATATCTTCAGATTCTTATCTTTCAGAAACTGAAGAAAGTAATAATGAATTAACTTCTGATGCTAGTGCACAGTGCAGTCCAAAAACCAGTGTTTCAGAATCTAATACCGTAACAGATAATCCTCAAACTCAAGTAGATTTACAAGAAAGCGAAAAGATTGATAATAAAAAAATTGATTTACGTTCAGTTAAATTAATTTTGAATAGAAAAGATGGACTGAAAAAAAGGTATTAATGACTGTGTTAAATTGAAATTAGCTTCTATTAGACAAAAAATGCAAAAAAATTCAGATTTTTCTCAAGAAGAAATTTTTGTATTACCTGCACTGTTAGGGGAATTTTAAATTTTTTGTTTCACTATATTCTTTAGTATTATCATGTCTCTGGAATGGGCTTTATGCAACTGTCCTATTTTATAATCTCTTACCACAAATTATATAGTTAATAGGTTGTTTTTCATAAATACTCTATGTTGTAATAGATTTGCATCCTCTATTAACTGCCACAACGGATTCTCCTCTCTCTCTCTTCCACTCCTTTCTCTCTATCTCCAACGACGCTAACAACTCATGAGTCCTCGACTCAAACGTAGTAGAAGTGTATTTCTCAGTATAGATACTTTATTACATTCACAAATAAAAGGGGTGCTTATACCATAACAACTCTACAACAACTGCTTGCCCAAGGCACAGCAGCTCTATTTATAGAGAAAAAGGTGCAACTTCATTACCTTATTAGGCACAACGAATGACAATACAGGGTACAAGGCAATTGCCAATGGTAATACATAATCCAATACATAACAAATAAACAGTCCAATCACGTAGCAAAGCACATGGTGCTTTGCCCTGGGCACTTGTTGCCGCTCTTTTTGGTAGCTGGTAACTTTCCAGTCCTTATAAGGGTAGACCATATCCTATCCTGTGGTCCTGAGAGAAGGAATGCTCCGATTCCGATTCTGTAAAGTGCATCGCGTTCAGGAAGGCTCAGGCTATCTGAATCAATGTAGTTGGATCCCGGATCGGGGTCCGGGGTAAGTTTGGGGTAAGTTGGGGTAAGTTCGGGGTAGTTAATTTTGCTATATATAGGGGGATAGTGTTTTGAGACAACCGGTATTCATTTTCCAGGGGATTTGGAGTAATCCCGGGGAGGTAAGGCTCTGGCGAGGTAGTAACTCATTATCTAAGGGCACCAGGGGTGTACAGGGGGGGTTGGGGGGGGGTTTACCAGCGTGTAGTTATCATGTAAATCTCCCACATACTCCGCTTCATTAGCGACGGAGTCTCTAATTAAATTATATATACAGAGATAATACGGTTGAAGGTGAGTTAGTACATGAATCTCTGGGACGGGGGGAGGGTGGAGTGGTCAGGGGAGGGGTGGGGGATGGTGTTACTGGGGCTACAAGTGGTTTGGGTACTAGCTCGCCTAGAGTGGGGGGAGGTTGACCGCGGTTTCTTTTTTTCTGTAATTTTTTTGGGTGGGGACCCAGATAACAAGGCAGGGGAACTAGGGATGATCTTTTTCAGGGGGGCAAACCTATCCCGGGTCGGGGTGGGGGATCCCGGATCGGGGTAGGTTCGGGGTCACTTTTTGGAATGGGGAGTGGCTTGGGGGGTCTTTTAAGCACTGGCTATAACTACGCCGGGGGTGTAGTGGTGCGTTACGGGTAGTGGAGGTGGGGAGAGTTGGATTAGGGGAAGGCTGGAGGGGGGGGGAACTCTTCTAAGGTAGGAAGGGGGGGGGGTGACAATTCTCTGGTAGTTAGGGCCAAGGGATCACACGCAGTGGCAATTTTTAAAACCCAATTGTTGTAGGTCTCTAACTCGCCCTCTCGGTCACTAGCTGGTGGGTTGGTTGGTAGTAGGATTTCTGTCAGAGGAATGTCCAGTAGTGCATCCTCCTGTAGGTGGGATGGGAGGGGGTACTTTGCCATGTCCGCCTCGAGAAGCAGGTGGTCGTCTCCAGCGTCAAGCTGTAGCGATAGCGGATTGTTAGAATTTTGCATTTCTTTTAATTGATTTATTAGCAACTGGAGTGAAAAAGCGGACTGCTCAGTTAGATATCCAGTTTGCAAAAGGATTGCACTTTCTTCTCTGTCTGGCTTCTTAGCAGTTTGCCCTACTTCTTGGGGGGTCTGACTCAGTGTAGTGGGGTAAAGAGGGGGTATTTTCGAACAACTCTGCAGCTGCGGGGGTTCAACTGGGGATATCGATTTTTTCTGGGTGGGTAGAAGAGGTTCTGGCAATTCTTTTAAGACTATGCACGGGGGTGTTGGGGCCTCGGTCTTTACGGTGAAAACCGTTAATTTGGCTATCAACCTCATTTTTTCCGGGTATTGTTGTTCAAACAATTGCTCATTTTCACCAGTCACTTGATGACACCAGGGTTCTCCATAGCGTTGGGGTGGTCCCACATTACGCCTAGGGCGACCAGTAGGTGCAGGGGCTATGACAGGGGGTGGTGTGACTGGTGGGGGGCAACTCCCACATTCGGGGTCTAGCTCCTATTTCGGCCATTTCTTGGCCGATTTGTACGAAACTCGCTAGGGGTGTTGAGGGCGGTCTCTGGTAAGGGTTGCTGTAGGCGAGGGGGTGTACGTTCTTCTAGTAGGGGAAGTGGGGGGATGGCAATGCTGGGAGAAAGTGTGGTGGGATCGGGAGCTCTAGGAGGGGTAGGGGAATGTCTTGAAGGGGAGGGGGGGGGGCTTCTTTTCCTGCGGGGGGCTGCGCCACGCATGTTGGGACGGCGAGCTGGCTCCATGGCTGCTGGAGCTTAGCCGTAGGGCTCAAAGCAAGCTTTATAGGGTTTGAGGCGGCTACCATTTTGCACCGACCGTTGTCCATGTCGGTCGATTAAGTAAGTATGGTTGCTGTAGGCCTCTTGGATGATATAGGGCCCAACGAACTTGGGTTGGAGTTTGGGGCTCTCTCCTTTCCTTCGCCTCTTGTTCTCTAGCCAGACCTCATCTCCTGGTCGGAATAACGATGGCTCCTCTCCGTCGTCTCCTCTAGTCTGCTTCTGCTCCATTCTCAGTGCCTCGTGGACATCCTCTAGTCTCTCTTGCAGGGCTCGGGCATATTCGTGCACTGGTACGCACTCTAGCAAAGGGGGGTGGTAGGTCAGTTGGTCAGGGTGGTGCAACTCTCTACCCATCATAAGGAAGTTGGGCGTTTCACCAGTAGTAGAGTGGGGGGTAGCGCGAAAAGCTCTCATGATTTGGGGAAGGACCAGATCCCATTCTTCAGGGCGTCTCTTCAGGAGGAGAGAACGTAAGGCGTCTCCGAGGACTTTATTATTCCGCTCCACAACTCCATTGGCCTGAGGGTGGTAGGGGGTAGTGCGGGTTTTGGCCACCCTCCAAATGGTACAGAGTTCTCTCATCAGGCTGGACTCAAATTGGGCGCCCTGATTGGTATGCATTTGCTCGGGTAAACCGAAATAGCTAAACACACGCTCGTCTAAGGCGGTGGCCACTACTGGGGCTGTAGCGTCTGGGAGGGGGAGGGCGTCCTGCCAGCGGGTAAAATGATCCGTTAAGACCAAAATCCACTTGTTACCACGCTGGGTCTCAGGAAGGGGACCAACTAGATCTACCGCTAGTTTTTGCCAAGGCCGGCCGGCATACATGGGTTGTCGTGCGGGGTTGGGTTTGGTACCCCCATGTTTAGCACGCTGGCACGTCTCGCAGCTGTTGACCGCTCGCCTTACATCGGCTGTCATGCCCGGCCAGTACCAGGTGAGATTCAACCTCTTGAGTGTTCGTTGAATACCTTGGTGGGCCATGACGTGGGTCTCCCACACGACTTTTCCACGCAGACTGGGGGGGGCACACGGCGCACCAGTGAGACTGGGTTTGGCCGGCATGGTGTATCTCCAGTACACCATCCGGGCGGATTTGCATGGAATGTCTTCTCTTCTCCAATTGGCGCAACTCATTGCTGCCAAGCTCAAGCTGTTGGGGGTCTACTGGGGTATTATTTTGGATAGCTGGATGGCCGGTCTTTTGAGCTTCCATCAGATCTGTATCAGGGGTGGTGGATGTGGACGGGCAACAGCAACTACCTTGGGGTCTGAGGGAGGGGAGGGAGTAGACAAGGGCTGGGCAAGGGGGGTAGGGGAGGGGTTTGGGAAGGTCTGTATCACCTCGTCTTTGGTGGGGCCACCAATGTGGGTACACTGTTTACAATCAGAAGGGCAACGCCTACTCAGTCCGTCTGCGTTCCCGTGCAAATGTCCACTGCGGTGTTCTATGGTGAACTTAAACTCTGAGAGGGCTTCCAGCCATCTGGCTACTTGGCTCGAAGGTTCCTTTCGCTTGCAGAGCCACATGAGGGAGGCATGGTCGATACGGACTCTAAAGGTTTGTCCGTAGAGATAGGGCTTGAAGTGTTTCACCGCCTTAACTACGGCTAACAACTCCTTGCGAGTGACACAGTAGTTTCGCTTTGGGGGGCTCAGCGTTTTACTGTAGTATGCTATCACCCGTTCTTCATTGTTCTGGATCTGGGACAGGAGGGCGCCGACACCGTCGTCACTGGCGTCGGTGTCTAGGATATAGGGAATGTTGGCATCGGGGTAGCCTAGAATGGGGGCGGAGACCAGTCCTGCTTTGAGCAGCACAAACGCTTCTGCCTGAGGTTGGGCCCACTCCCATTGGGTATCTTCACAAGTGAGTCTGGTCAGGGGCTTGGCTACGGTAGAGAACCGTGGGAGGTACTGGCAGTAATAACCTACAGTTCCTAGGAACGCTTGTAGTTCTTTAAGACAAGTAGGGGGGGGGGGCCAATCACGTACTGCAGCAATCTTTTCTGGATCAGTGGAGACACCTCGCTCGCTGACAACGTGGCCTAGGTAGCGGACTTGAGATTGGAGCAGCTCACACTTGCTGGGCTTCAGTTTTAAACCAGCCGCTTGGAGACGCTGGAACACTTCGGACAGTCGGTGGAGATGGGTGGGGAAATCGGGGCCTATGACGATGATGTCATCTAAGTAAAGGAGGAGTGACTTCCAGTGGAGGCCGTGTAGCACCCTCTCCATGAGTCTCTGGAAAGTGGCGGTGCGGAAGTTAATCCGAAAGGGAGGACTTTCCATTTATATAGGCCGGAACGGGTGGAGAAATCGGATTTGTCGCTGGCATCCGCGTCCAGGGGGACCTGCCAGTATCCGCTCACTAGGTCTAGGGTGCTGAAGTAGCGGCTACCCGACAAAGCGTCCAGGCTCTCATCTATACGGGGCAGGGGGTAGGTGTCTTGTTGGGTTACTGCATTCAACCGCCTATAGTCTATGCAAAACCTCCACGAACAGTCTTTTTTTTTACGAGTACCACGGGAGAACTCCAGGCACCATTGCTGGGTTCGATCAACCCTCTCTCTAGCAGTTTGGACACCCCGGGGGAGGTAGGGCTCTGGCGAGGTAGTAACTCATTATCTAAGGGCACCAGGGGTGTACAGGGGGGGTTTGGGGGGGTTTACCAGCGTGTAGTTATCATGTAAATCTCCCACATAATACATATATATATATGTATATTATATATACAGACAATAGACTGTGTTTTTATCATTACTCTATTCATTTGTATTATCACATGTTTGTATACATTTCATGGAAAAAATGTTCTTTCATTAGTTTACCTAATGCATCATTTTATTCATTTTGTTGTAGAGAACTCCTATACACTTCATTCTTACTGTATTCATTTATACTTTGTATAATATTACAAAATAAATATTGTTTTATCTAGCTTCATAACACAACCAAGTTATGAAACAGAGCAAGTTTCACATCTGTATTGCTGAATCTATAAAATTGTTATGAAAAAGGCTATAATTACTTAATTACCGTGTCATATCATGAAAAACTATCAGTGCCCAATTCACAAAACAGTAAAACCTAGAGTATAATGCTTGCGGTTGTAAAAAAGTCTTCTACTGTCTTGGTTTTCAAACAAGTTATAAAACCTTTTCACAATTTTTTTAAAAGCGGAGTTGTCTTACCATTTTGACAAAATGTGGTGATAACTTTGAATATTTTTTTCAAGACGATACCTAGAAATTATAAATGGAAGTTGTCTTAACATTTGTGAAAAATGTGACGATAACTTCAAATATTTATTTTTGTGCCGAAACATTGAAATTTTGTAATATTTTCGGAGTTGTAAGCCCAAAATTTTTACAAATTGACTAAATTACAGATGTTAAATATAAATAAAAATACTTTATTACGCTAAATATATACAAATTATTGCACAATACAAGTAATATATAATTTAATGTTCATGAGTTGTTGCTGATAGATGTGGCGAGTCATCAGTCACTCACTTGTACACGTATTCTATCTAAAAGCATACATAGACGTCGATATAACAACTACATCGTACTATGGTGAAAAATACGGTTATTAGTACTTACTTATTACTAGTGAAAAGATTCACATACCTTAATTAAATTTCTGATATCGAAATCCTGTAAGCTTTGCTTGAAATGTGATTGTTATCTTCATCGCTTTTCTCACTATCATTGTTGACAACTTCATCTTTTTCCTCAAAGCTTTTGTTTTCAGACCCGTCATCCGTCATATTATCATCTTCTTCATCATCAGTATAAGCATCAATGATATCATCATCATGACTTTTCACCCGCTCAGCATCATCAAATAGGGAAAATCTGAAAGCCATTCCTTCTTTTTCACTTGAAGTAGATAGGAGCATTAAAACTTCTTCAACACCCAGAATCGTGAGAATGTGTTTCTTTGCACCACTTTGAGTTCACATCGTGCTTTTATAATGAATCATACCGCATTCATGATTTTTGATCTTCAAAATGTTCTCAGGAGGGACGACGATCTTTCCAGTCATCAAAGATCCATCATTTGCCATGTATCTGTAAGTGACAGTGTGAGTGATACGTAGAGGTGATGTTTTTTGTTTTCGCTTTTGTTGTTTCAACTTCAAATTTTTCCAAACTGAGAGTCTAGTGAATGTCAGAAGAGTGTTGACAGGAATTTTATCGAAAGTGATGATATTAAAGTACACATTCAATTATTTCAATGATTTGTTTCTCAAGTTTTTGGCTATAGCTCGTTGTTGTTCTAGCCCTTGGTGTTGATTGCCTCCTACAATACGAAGATCGGGTTGATTTTCTTCTAGCTTTCCTATGTACACAACTGTATGTGAAGAGCGGTGATTGAGTTCCTGTAGCTCTACCATAAGTTCTTTGTCAATCAGCGACTTGACTCGAATTCGATGATCGTTTGTTTAAACGTATTCATAATCCAAGATACCATAATCTTCAACGTAATTGACATCGAAAACTTCCGATGTCGTAGGAATTGGTAAATCTGTCAGACTCACAAAGTTTCCTATTTCCAACATCCCTTTCTACATAGGTCCTGTCATTATTCCCGCCGTCTTGATCGATTCGAACTCTCTAAGTTGGTTTATGGTATTATTCTTGGTATTGCTGAATAAAAAGGAAATTGAAACTCGAGATAATATTGCTGTTGGTTTTTTGTTATCCTCTGATCGTTTGACTTCATTTTTCTCATGAAGATATGTGTAATCCGGTGTGGGGCTCAAAGGAGAGTCAGCTGAATCTACATGGTGTTTCATTGCTATAGCGGTGGGAGTGTTGATGTTTGAGCAGGAAGAAGATGTATCATTAAAGGTGTTAGGATTGACTCTTCTATCATCAATGTGAATGCTGTTGGTGGTGGAATTGGTGGTTGTAGTGGAGATAGTGTCGATGTTGCTGGTAGCTGTAGTTGGTTCAATACGGAGCTTAGGAAGTGGTTTAGAGTGTGAAGTCATCATACCTGCAAAAAACAAAAAAAAACGTAGTTTAATGATGTAAATATACTGAAATTATTAGTGTTTTATTAAAAGCTTGAGTTTTTTTGAAAAACTAGCTTAAAAAAAACTAGATGATTTAATTAACTAAAAACAAATAATTATTTTAGCACTTCTTGCCTAGATGCTCTCCTAGTAGCTGTAGTAAATGTTGCTTCTCCGCTAGCTGTTGTAGAACTGGATGCTTTCTGTGTGAAAACAGTGGCTCTTAAATAGCTAAAGTTGCACTGATTAAACCCTATGAATACCATCTCGTGTCAACCTCTATGAATCAGCATTTTTTCACGCGAAGGAAATCCAATGCTTTTGCGCGAATAAATAACTTGTTTTCACGCTAATACAAACCAATGCTTTCGCGGGAATAAAGAATTTATTTTCAAGCGAATAAAAATCAATGTTTTCGCGGGAAAAAAACAATTATTTTCACGCGAAGGAAAACCGATGCTTTCGCAGGAATAGAACATTTATTTTCACTCAAAGGAAAACCAATGTTTTCGCGGGAATAAAACAACTATTTTCACGCGAAGGAAAACTAATGCTTTTGCGGGAATAAAACATTTATTTTCACGCGAATGAAAACCAATGTTTTTGCTGGAGTGAAACAATTATTTTCACGCGAAGGTAATTCAGTGTTTTTGCGGGAATAAAAAACATATTTTCGCGTGAATAAAAACCAATGGTTTCGCGGGAATAAAACAATTATTTTAACGCGAAAGAAATCCAATGCCTTCGCGGGAAAAAAACATTTATTTTCACGTGAAGGAAAACCAATGCTTTCGTGGGAGTAAAACATTTATTTTCACGCGAATGAAAACCGATGTTTTCGCGGGAATAAAACAATTTGTTTCACGCGAAGGAAAACCAATGCTTTCGCGGGAATAAAACAGTTATTTTCACACGAGGAAAAAACAAGGCTTTTGCGGGATTACTTGATTCATGTAACAATTTTTTGCATTCGCGTGAAAACTAAACTTTTATTCAGTGCTATTCGCGTGAAAAATGAGATTGTTTTTCATGTTCTATTCGCGAGAAAATAATTATTTTATTCCCGCAAAAGCATTGATTTTCCTTCGCGTGAAAAAATGCTGATTCATAGATTTATTATAAAGAAGGCTGGTACGAGATGGTATTCATAGGGTTTAATCAGTGCAACTTTAGCTATATAAGAAGCACTGTTTTCACACAGAAAGTATCCAGTTCTACAACAGCTAGCGGAGAAGCAACATCTACTTCTACCACCACCACCGCCGCCGCCGCCGCAGCCGCAGCTGCCGCTGCCGCTGCTGCTGCTGCTACATTGGCTAAATCTCTCAGCAACAAGGTAAAACTTGATAAATTACTGTCTTTTTACTCATACATTTTTTATTATACTAAAACAAATGAAAAATCATTCATCTGTATTTTTTTTTAGATTCAGCCACAAAAATGGAAATAGTTAACAACGCAGAATCAGAAACTCAGCCTAAACCTCTGACTCAAGAGGACTTGATGCTTCTACAAAGCATATGCAATAAAAAAATTGAAGAGAGAGTGCGAATTTTCTCAAACAATTGTAAATTCATACAGAAAGACTTGATAGAACGGCTAAATAGTTTTCGAACTGAAGCTTTTTTAACAGTAAAGCTCTTAGGGAATGATGTTACATCAGACATTCAGAGGTTACATTATCTGTTACAACAACGACAGCATCAAGTAGAGCAGGTAAACACACCTATTTCTATCGAGCATGCTCGTAAGGAGCTTGATCTAAAAAGAACTATACAGCAACAGCCCACTCTAAGGAAAGCTAGAAGAGTAAGGACTCAACAACATAAGGCACGGCGAGCTACAAAAAAATCCGATTAACAGTCGATTTTTGGTGATAAGGTAATAATTAATAAAAAAATACTATTTAGTAAGAGTTTGTAGTTGTTTTACATTTCTGTTTAATCATTCTATACTAATAAATAACTTTTTATTTTAGTTCATTACAACATTAAGAATGCATAAAATAAAGGTCTTCCTCCCTAAGATGTATCATCACACATCAAAGAAGATGATATTGTAAAGGTGAAGATAATGTATTGGTTGACATTACAAGTTGTAGAACTTTGTATTACTTATTCCTATACAATAAAGAGCAGACACCACTCATTGAGATATTGACAATTGTAGATATATACAAATACATCTCTTTTTTATATGTAGACTCGATCTCGAATGCTGATGATATGTAGTCTCAAGTGAATAAATGAAGTTATAGTACTTTGTATTACACAAAATTTACTGTAAATTTTAATAGATATAATGTTTTCTATTGCAATTATTTCCTAAATACTGTAAATTTTAACCATATAGAAGACTAATTTGATGGTTTTCCAAGATACATTGTAAAGGAAAAAACTTTGCATTGATTATCATTACAAGATGTACTGCTTTGTAATACTTAGTCTTTACAGACTCTAGCTATATTATATGAGGAGATTTTCCCCTACTTATTATGTAATAAATGTATATAATTATATATTGATTCATTTTTAATCAATGTGTTTATTCAACGTAAATATATCTCCTCTCTCCTCTCTCTCAAGATGACATCTGAGTTCGAGTTATGTAAAAAAATTATCAAAACCTAAATGCCATACATTCAAAATCTAGATGCCATATAAGTTCAAATTAAGTAAAAAAATAATCAAAACTCAAATGCCACTTAAATGCCACTCAAATGCCACTTAAATGACATACAATATTAACTGGGCGAATCTATTCGACGCCGTAACCCATTGCATCCACCCCGGAGTGTAATCCACAAAAAAAAACTTGGTAGGGAGATCTGCTCATATATTCCTACTTACATTTGCTGAATCGACATTTTGAAATATCCTGCTGAGAAAGATTGATCAAACTTTTTTAGCAGCAAATGATTTTTCATCATTTTGAGCAGGTGTTTGAAAATCCTCTAGCAAAACAGCAAGTCAAATGAGAAGTTGTGACACATTAAAGCGTAATTAGACTATGTTATATGTTAATGTTGATATTAATAATAATAATAATAATGATAGTAATAATGGTAATGATAATGATAATGGTAATGGTAGTGGTAGTGATAATGGTAATAATAATGATAATGATAATGATAATGGTAATGGTAATGATAATGGTAATGATAATGGTAATGGTAGTGGTAGTGGTAGTGGTAGTGGTTATAGTAATGGTAGTGATGACAGTAACGGTAACGGTAATGGTAACGGAAACGGTAACAGTAACGATATTGGTAATGATAATGGTAATAATAATGATAATGATAATGGTAATGGTAGTGGTAATGGTAATGGTAGTGGTAATGGTAATGGTAGTGGTAATGATAATGGTAATATTAATGATAATGATAATGATAATGGTAATGGTAATAGTAATAATAATAATAATAATAGTGATAGTGATGGTGATGGTGATGGTGATGGTGATGGTGATGGTGATGGTGATGGTGATGGTGATGGTGATGGTGATGGTGATGGTGATGGTGATGGTGATGGTGATGGTGATGGTGATGGTGATGGTGATGATGATAATGATAATGATGATAATGATAATGGTAGTGGTAATAGTAATGGTAGTGATAACGGTAATGGTAATGGTAATGGTAATGGTAATGGTAAAGGTAATGGTAATGGTAATGGTAATGGTAATGGTAATGGTAATGGTAATGGTAATGGTATTGGTAATGGTAATGGTAATGGTAATGGTAATGATAATGAGAATAGTAATAGTAATAGTCACAGTAATAGTAATAGCGATAACAATAACAATAAAATTATTAACAACAACAACAACAACAATAACAACAACAAATACAACTACAACAACAACAACTACAACTACAACAACAGAAAAAAACAACAACAGCAGCGACTACAATGACGACGACGATGACGACGACGATGATGACGATAACGATAACAATAATAAGAAGAATAGCAATAACAGTAACAGTAACAGAAACAATAGCAATAGCATAGCAACAGCAATAAAGATAACAGCAAAGACAAACAAACAAAAAGAACAACATTTACAGCAAAAGTAACAATAAAAGTAACAGTAACAGTAACAGTGAGAGTGACAGCAACATCCACAGTAAAAGCAACAATGACCGTGATGGCGACAACGGGGAAAACAATAGTGGCTTCAATTGCGGCTGCGAGGGCAGCAATGATGGGAGCGGGTATGGCAGTGACTGTGGCTGAGACTGGGGTAACTTCGACAACAACGACAACAATATTAATAATAAGTTCAATACGATAACAGTAACAATGATAACCAAAATAATGTTAACAATGACAAGTACAATAATAATAACAATAAAATTAACAACGAAAATCAAAGTACCGGCGAAAGGAACTACGAAATTAAGAGCAACAGTGGCAGTAACAGCAGAAGCGGCAGTGGCATGCATGGCAGCAACGGCGACAACAATGACAACAGCAGCAATAACAATTACACTAACAAAAACAATAGCGATAATGATAGCATAACCTATGACAATAACAATAAACATAACAGTGTAAATAACAGTAACATTCACAGTAACAGTAACAGCGGTAGCATAAACAAAAACTGCATTGGCAGTGGCAGTGGCAGCAGCAGTGGCAGTGGTAACAGCACCAATGCCAAAACAACAACAACAACAACAAAAAGAACCATGGCAATAACAAGAATAATAACAGTCACAATAGTAATAACGAAAATAACAGTGTATTGATGTAACTGAATGTGTATTTAGTGTATTGAATGAGAGAATGAACGCATTAGATCCTGAGGAGAAAACAAACTACAAGTTTTCAGGGTGTGGACAGGCAAAGAAGGTGGACACTTATAGACTGTATATAATAGATTTATGAAAGAAAGGAAGAATGAGATAGATAAGTTAATTTCAACAGAGTTATATGAATGGAGCATGATTAATGCCATCAACAACAGGATGTTACCAGTGGCAAGGTATGCTATGAATGTGGGTACTTTTAATAACAAAGAATTAGATGATTTGGACAAGTTGGTCAAGGGAAAATTCCAGTAAGCAAGCATGCCTGGAAGGCAAGCGCGTGATGAAATATTGTATATGTAAAGAGAAGATGGGGGTAGAGGTCTGAATAGTCTGGTATGAATAGTTTGGCCGATGTTTTCGAAGACACAAAAGTCCAGGTAGCATCGTACATGGTTAGTCGGGACACCCCTGGGCTCAATTAAGCATGGAATAATGTGGTAAAGATAAAGGGAGAGTCAGTATTCAGGTATGTAGCTGAGATCTTGATAGAGTATGGTGACAACATTACAGTGGCACAAGAAGGAATGTAAGAAAGCAAAGAAAATTTTTCTGGTATATAGATGAATGTATGGCAGAAGATAATAAGTAGCATCACAGAGCAGCGTACAAATCCGAGAAAAAAATCTTTCTTGAAAGCAAAATGCAAAAGGATATTTACAGAGTACTAGAAGAAAGCAGCCAAATACAGATGAAATGCAACATAAACCTGATCGAGGTTAGCGGGATTATTAACATACAAGAACAAATGGGTAACACGAGGATATGGAAACAGAACAGAGGCATTGCAGTAGACATGGACAAAGGCAGGTTGTGTGGCAAGACTGATGAACGTGTCATTCATTGAGTGTTTGGATGCAGGATGCAGGCGGCTGAATAATATCCAATGAGACAAAAGAGCGCGTTAAAAATCCTAATGATAGCGTGTTGTAAAGAGAATGCACTTCTGGACCAAAAGTAGCCATGATATAAAGTAAAGTGTAAAATGTGCTGGGATATTGAGTACAGTATGAGAAAGGAGTCATCTGCATGGTTTATAGATGTTACTATTGGATACAGAGACAGACAGATTGTACAGCTGATTGATATGGCAAGCTCGAGTGATGCGAATATATAGGAAAGACTGCAGAGAAAAGAGACAAGTACCACTAGCTCGCATTCTAAGTCAGAGAAAGGTTGCCTGGTTACAGGGTTGGAGTAATACCAGTTGTGATAGGGTGTTTGGGACAAGGAACAGACCTAATGAAAGCACAGGTAAACAGAATCCTTATAAATACCAACACAGAAATAGTGAGTTTTGAGGTGTTGACAGCAAACGTGTTAGTGTCTGAGAGTGTCTTGAAGAAATTAGTCATCGACATAGTTACAAACATGTGAGAGAAAAACTTTTTCAGTTCAAAGTGTGACCAATAAATATTGTAGTAACACAAAGTAACCCTAAAAAGTTTTATCTTTGCGTATAATAAGAAAAATAATAAGAAGAATAAGCAAAATAATAATGCCGTTTTAATAATAATAGTCTTACAAATATGCATTTGGAACTTGATGCTGAAAAATTGATCAGTAATAAAAATTACTAATGAAACAATACTAATAAGTAACAGTGTAGAAGAAGGAAAAGATGCTTCGATACAAAAAGTTCATCTTCATGTCTTTCCGAAGTTTGTCCTCAGTAAGGAAATCTCTTTTACGACTCTTACTATTGTATTGTAAACAACAGCAAGTTCTTTGATTCGGTCATATGCTTATCGTTTTAATTGGAAAGGCTGGATTTTTGCAGTCCCAAATAACTGTGTACGTGTATCTAAATCTGCAACAATAATGTTCATTAATTTTTAGAGTGGTGGTGCCATCCAGCCTAATGGTAAACATTAATCTCGCGTTAATCACAGTTTGGATGTTTAGTGGCCAACGCGATGGAAATTACTTGCAAATTTGAGAGCTTCCCAGAACACATAGAAAACAAGTGCCGGGTAGAAAATTGAGCAAAACTTTGTTTAGACACAAACGATATCAGATTGGAGAAAAGATGGCTAAGAAAAACGTTTTAGAGTGGACTAGTCCTTACTGTAACACTTGTTTGAGCAAATCAGTGGTTGGTTATAGCTTGATATAAGCTAAGTTATTCCAGTTGATACCTGTGCCACAATAGGTGTATGCACTGACTTGATGGATGAACAGCTGCTATTATTTTTATTTGGGGACCACATCGGTTGGCGGGGAAGTCATTGATCGAGGATTTAAATTTCATTGAATAATAATAAAACATTAAAACCTTTAATGCTGATAAGTTTTTGAAAGCAAAATGCTCTTGCATGCATTGTAGGGGGAATGATTATTTTCATGCGTGTAAGCATTACATCAATGATGTTTATTGTGTCATTGATTCCTTACTGGTACTCATAACAGTAACAGATAGTGAGAGAGGGTAAAAGAATAAACAACTTGAAACTTATCCGGTTGGTAACCTTTATTTTAAAGCAATTCATTCTTGATTAACTAAAACAATAACAACTTTTTTTATTTTTCTATTAAAGTTGCTCTGTTTTTCATGATGATGATCAATTTGTTTATTATGTATTACTCTTGTATATGACAATCGAAAAAATTAAGCAAAATGAATCTATATACAAATTATATCATTGGCAAACAATGATAAAGTAATAATAGCAGGAATGACTGCTTAGAAATGGACATCACAAATCAGAAGTTTTTTTGACCTATAGAGTGTCCCAACAATAGATAATAATTTTCTGTGTGGATGGTGTTTTGTGATCCACTCAAAATGTTGCTACCAACCCATTTGCATGAAATAATATGCATGGAACGTTATTCATTTCGCTTATTATATGATTCGATCCTGCTGGTGAATACACCTAATATACAAAATTAGCTCTGATTGTAAACTGATGTCTCTAAAAATTTTCATTGACATATCCCATTGTAGCTCATCCTCTTTTCATTTTGGAAAGTTGTGCCTTTTAATTATTACTCAACAATCTGTAAGGAAGTAGTTCAAGTGCCCAACATTGAATAAAACACAAAATGTCAATGACGATCGATCCCAAGTTTTGCTAATTTTATGGTCTTTTCTAAAGCTTCAAAACTTAGCAGTGCACTTGATTTATAATATTTAATATGGCTACTTGCTTCTCAAAGAATGTCTCAAAATTTTTTAACTAATGTAAAGTATTCAGTGTTTTATATTTTGTTTAACTCGAACTGTGTAACGTAATCTCAAAGACGATACCCTCACAGTTAAGCAATAAAGCTAAAGGGCAATGATAGAAACTATTCACCATCAACTTAGGCAATGAAGATTGTATGTTTGGCAGGAAATTATGACACTGCAAAAGACTAATGCATTAGCCTACAGGAAAATTTGGGAAAAAATGATGATGAACTAAATATTTGGTAACTGTGAAGGAGTAACATGAGCAAAGCGTTGGTTGGTTTTCTGGTTCCGCCTGTATTCACCCTTAATCACCTACCACCCCCTGATGTAGATACTCAAGCTCCACCCTCTCCCATGGTGCTCAACCGTTTGATAACTCTCCTCCACCCAACCGTCCCTTGATAAAATTTATTGTCCAACTATTTTCTCTACACCTGTCATCCCCCCCCCCCCCCTTTGTCCTACTCTACGGTCACCAACTTCCTTTCCCTAACTTTTCCTAATTTCAGAAGTAGCCAACATGTTTCCCCTTTCCTCCCTTGCCTATATTAACAACATAGTCTAGTAGCCAGGTAGTGCTAGACACCTCCTCTGTGCCCTTCTCCTTCCACTCAACCCTACAAAACTTTTACAGTCTGAACCCCCTCATCTCATCTCAACATTAGCCAGTTCCAACTTCCTAGCAAAATTAGAATCATCCCACGCCTCTAGTCATTAAGTCCTCATTGATTAGGCACACTAATGGCTTGTATAACTTCTTCTCCTATTTATCTGATTTTTGATATTCTCTTGCATCAACTCTCTATTGATACATCTCTCCTCTACCTAAGTTTAAGTATTTTCTGTCCATCTACTTCTGGGAAGTAGTGCTCTCGAGAAGCCAACTAGTAACTCGATGTTACTAGTGATGCTTTGCCACAACTTGTAATGATGTTGATTGCCGTGTATATCTTTGCGTAATCATTTACGCACTAACTAATGGGCAACAACTACACTTCTTTTGGTGATTTCCGGATATTTCATCAACGATGTACGGATAAACAAAATTGCAAAACGTCGTTAACAGTTCACAATCTAAGCCATCAGATTTTCATAACAGTTCTCGCAAGCATGAAAACTTGCACTAAGCAAATCTTGTATAAGTAGGAATAAAACTTCCCCACCGAAACTGGTGCAGCACAAAGAGAAAAGGTTTACCAGCTCCCATTGCATGAATGAAAGGTCAAGTAAATTGTATTTTACCAGTTCACAATGTATACACAAAGGGTCAACTCAAATTCTACTCCAATGGTGAATTCAGAGTGAAGGCAAATGAACCTGCTTTGCAAGGAGAACATGGCGTTCTAAGGGGTGCATTAGTAGAAGTGATAGTTGTTAAGAGTCAGAAAGTTGACAAGCTCTATCCGACCACTGATAATATATATAGATTAGGAATATTTATATACCGCGGTAAATAAATATACATACACATGTATGATTGTTAGACATACGGTTGAATGTTTGGAAACTATTATTGGTAAAATATTGGGTAGTTTTAATGATTTATTTCATGTAGAAGTGTGTTCATCAACTTTCTTAGTTTTTGAAAAACCTGAAACCTGTACTGCTGGAGCTGTAGTGAATATAAGGTGTGGGTGTCCAATAAGGACAGAGTTAGTGGAAGAAGCACAACAATTGAGTAGTTAAGTATGAAGTTAAGAGATAAAACATTCAGTTGCTAAACCATTAAGTCCTTTAGGGCATAGAGTAGGCTGTTATCAATAAAACAAAGCATAACTATACCAATATTAAACACCACAGTCGTTGTATAAGGTTGTCATTGACAAGTTATCTGTAGATCAAACAACCAATAATTGATCAGTTTCAGTGCTGTGTGCCCAATTTTGACTTTTTGTAATGACAAGAGAATAGCTCAGTTGGTTTTTCGGCAAGACAAATGAACTCAAAACTCCCAACAAACTATTCATGTGAACCCTACAATACCCGATTCTACTGATACTTTCTAAGGAGCAACAAGAAAAACAAAACAGCAAATCATCAATGTCAGTACATAATGCATGTAACTTACTCACAGAAAGCAATTTATTTATCTGACTCAAGCTTTAGTGACCTTTTGCGCAAAACAGTAATGCATATTATGACACGCCCATCACAACTAACTAACTTTAGCTTGGAAAAATTCACGAATATTTTGTATATAGTTTGACTGACACAAAATACACATTAGGTGTTGCATCACAGATTACGTTATCTTTGTTTTTAATTTGCTTTACAAATTATCCAGCTGAACTTTTCACCAGCTTTTTAAAAATAAAATCCAATTTTAAAACTTTTATTGAACTTCATCTATAAATGATATGCTAATAAATGTATATCTTTATGAATCATCATTCTCTTCTCTCTAAGGAAAATTAATAATGTAACCGTTTTCCCCGGTATATGAGATCACGGTTACAGGTACTTGCAAGAGTGCTTATTCAGGCCGACTTGTTTCTGCTTTACGTGGTAGCGTGGCAACCGAAATGACAAGACAGTTTGGTCTATCCTGATACGGGATAGAATTGGATACCGCTACTAGAGCAGGCACAACTGTGTATAGGGTAACCGGCCACATGGATTTCACAATGTTGATAGTAACAATGGTTTTATTGCTACCTTCACAATACAATAACGTCAACGATACGCACATAAATGAATACTTGCACAAGTACAGAATAAACGGTAAGACTATGGGCAAGGATTAATAGTCCACTTGCTAGTCTCTCCTGAGTCTCTGTGTGTTCAAGCATCTTCCTCTAGCGCTAACCAAGAACTGAACTAAAACTGAGCTGTTGGGCTCCATGCAGGTCTATTTATACAAGTTAACAAGTCATGCAAGCTTATAAATATACGATTGGATAAATAGAAATGCCCCTAGCGAGGCACAAAAGCAATAACAAGCTGGTAACCAAATGATGAGTAATGATTAGATAGAGATGTAAATAAGGTGTCACTAGAGGCGGAAAAGTCCTTCCTGCTTGGCTTAGGTGAGCGATAGTTCATCAGTACTCAGAGAGCGTCCAAGTGTAGCCTTTTTAGTCTTGAATAGATATATATATGCAGCACCGGCTAAAGATAAAAGGCTGCTCTGCGCAATCCCATTACACAGGCTGCTTCAACAATCAACTACTCCCGTACTGATAGTTAACCAGGCACAGGGTGGCCATATAATTGGAGGCCAGGGATAAATATGAAATAAACAGAAATATATACGGGAGAGTCCCAGAGGGACTGTCAACTACAACCTGTAGTCCGGGAAGTACTACAGAGTATGTCCTGAGACACAAGACCATGTACGAAGAATGTAAATACGGTTAAAACCTGCCAACTGGCAGTAGGGGATTAAATAGGTTCCAAGAGCCTCAAAGAGACTGTCGACTACCATCCAGTAGTCCAAGAGACACTTACAGAGTATGTTCCATAGCACAAAACCATGTGCGGAGTGTATAATACCAAGAGCCTCAAGAGATGTTCGACTACAAGACCTGCAGTCCAAGAGACACATACACAGTGTGGCCCATAGCACAAAACCATGTGCGAGAAGTACAGCTCCAAGAGACACATACGGAGTATGGCCCATAGCACAAAACCACGTGCGAGAAGTATAGCTCCAAGAGACACATACAGGGTATGGCCCATAGCACAAAACCATGTGCGGAGTGTATAATACCAAGAGCCTCAAAGAGACCGTTGACTACAAGACTTGCAGTCCAAGAGACACATACAGAGTATGGCCCATAGCACAAAACCATGTGCGGAGAATAAATATAAGTGAAAGCTGCCAACCGGCAGTTGAGGGAGCAACTGGACGGGATTGAAAGATCAGCAAGCACACCGAGACAGTGTGAATACACCAGTGTGGAGTCCGGGAAGAAAAGATATATGCCATACTTTAAAACAAGCAGCACCGTAAGGTCTGCTGAATGTCTTTCAGGCGGGAGGCCTCTAACTTTAATAAGTCTGCTCGGGGCCTCAGCTGCTCGATTCCGGCTTCAGTAAAGGTACCCGCTAACATCTTTGCTCTCATGTCTTCTAGCTCATTCTCTAGATCTTTAATGCCTTCTCCTATAGAAAACGCCCAGCGAGCTCGGTTCTGTAGAAACCGTGCAGTCAAATGAAACTCTGGAGAAGGGTCCATGGGAGGCACGGGGACGACTGTCGCAGTGACATCTCTCACCACACACGGGGGTGTAGAGACAGGGGGAGAAGGAGACACTACCATGTCGTCCGAGATAGGGGCAACTGTAGTACAGAGTTTCCTTTGTACCTTCCTCTTAGGAATCCGGTAGCCAGTCAAGGGAAGTGACATCAACGGTGTAATGCCAGACCGCAATGGAGATGATTCTGTTTGAATAGGAACGGGAAGTGAGGGCTCCGTCTCCACAGGGGTAGAGAAAGCAGAAAGGGTGATGGTACCTGTTTGAGTAGGCCTGCAAGGTCCAAACTCCTCAGAATATGACCAGTGTTGGTATCTACGGAAGCCGGAAAGCTTTCTCCATCAACGGCATAAAGTAGCCCATACGCTGATAGTGGTCTGTACCTTCTGGTCCTGCGCATCGTTTCATTTTGTCACTATGAACACTGTCATGGAAGCTGGAAGAATACCGGCACTTGCAAAAATACCTAAAAGCGTGCTGGTGGATGTGTACGGAAAGCATGCGCATGTTTTTGGCCTGGTGGCGACATATCCGGCAGGTACTACGTCTGGCCTTCTTCAACTGCTTTTGTATAGACTTCTCAGTAGAGGGGGCTATCCACTGCAGTAGCCGACGAGCAATGGGTGACTTTTTGCCAGATGTGTGAGGAGCAGTGAACTCTTTGGACGCAGTGGGGGTAGGGGGTGACAGTGCACCAACATCCACTAGCTGCACTACTGGAAGAGTAGCAGTGGGAGAGCTAGTTTCAGCTGCTGAGGAAGCAACGGATGATGTGGAGGCAGGCCTGGTAACCGTCTCGACCTTATGTCTAGCAGGTATGAGGTCTAACAGGGGAACTTGCTCGTTCATTTTCAGGTTTACTTTCCTGATTCTTGTCTGAGAACGGTCTGACTTAGCAAGGGGAGAGCTGGTGGCCACGGCAGTCGAAGAGGCGTCCTGCCCAGAGGACCCAAACAGCAGAGAAGCTCCTCTCGGTTTAGTGGGGACAATCTTACTTAAAGATTGCATCCGTTCCTGTGTAACGGCGTGTGGCATACGGGTGGAATCGTCTGCTTTTACCGTAACAGTCACAAGACTGTAACTTGGCTCTCCACTGGAGGAGGTGGTAGGGGGGAAGGGGGTCCCATACGGGGGAGGGTACAGAGAGAGCCTGCTGTGAAGTAGGTGTACCACGTAGAGGGGACACGGTAGCAAAAACTGGCAGTGGTGGAAACTCTGTACCTGTTTGACGAGAAGGGGGAGAATGCCTCAGCGTGAGAGGGTCCTTGGTAGAACTGTGTTGTTGAACCCAGCTGTCCAGTTGGTGGTCAGCAGGGAGAAGCGACAACCTACTCTTGGCTGAGCGTCTGTGTTGTATTGATGGGGAAACCTTCTGTGTAGGTGGAGATCGTCGAGCGGAGTTCTTCCCTGGCAGCTTTTCTGCAGCTTCGTTGATTTACATCAGAAATCCTTCTTTTTCCTCCAAACTGAAGAACAGCATCCTTGACAGGTGAAGTATCGTGAGAAACCTCCATGGTTGGCTGATAATAAAGTCGAATAAAGTCAGCATCAGTGAGAACATGTCCTGTAACTTTAGGAAGTTGCGTAGCAATGGCGGTTCCTGCGCTCAACAGGCATTGTCTTTGGCTTATGCTTAGTTGACAAACATGCGGGAGTGGATGCCTCACAATGTGCTGGTTAACGGGTGTGGTATTCAAGCGCCCGTTACTCTGGACTGGGAGTGGATGTTAACTCGACTCTTTTTTAGTATTCTCTCTAGACTGCTCTCTCTCTCTCGAACGATGCCCAGCACGGGGGGTTGGCAGGCAGCAGCTCTCCTGGCCGCTCCAGCTTAGACTCTCTCTTCCACTCTTTGGCCGCTCCTAGCTTGGTCACTGCGGTCTCAGTGCTCTGCTTAGTCACTTCAGGTGATTTGTCCTGAATGACACCAACTTGCACTCCTTTAATCTGCAACCATCTGAGAGCCTCTGCCATACACTGTGGGAAGTTGAAATGGTCAGCTGCATGAATGCTGTTGTCTTGGAGGTGACAAAATGCGTGGCTGTCACTTGAAAACGGTTGGTGGCATGTGGGAACGTAACTCTGCGCTCTGACTTGGTATAAGTGGGATGTATCTCCATTGATGCGTAGCTGTTCAATGTGGGAGATCGTTCCTTTTTTATCTGTACACTGCATGTCACGCCCTGAGATCACTATGGCAAGTTCACCAAACTTCAAACGGCAGTCGTTGTCAGTGAGAAAGGGCATCCCCAGTATAGCATCTTCGTTTATATGACTAACTACAAATGTGGCCGCTGTCCTTATATCTTTCAGCTGTAGGGCTGCCTTCACTGTTCCGTAGATGGGATTTGTGTACCATCCGCCATGATTCCGTGCGACTCGCTCGCTTTCTTCATTTTCTTCACTGCCTGAGGCAAACGGTTGAACATGTGCTTTGATAAGAGGTTCGTTGTGCAGTCGGTGTCAATGAGGAGAGTGACTGGCTGATTCTCTAACCTCCCGGTAAAGAAGTAACTCGCTGTGTATGGCCTCTCTACTTTCTGTTCAGGTATACGGGTGGGCTGTACTTCAGTAGCACAAGAAGGAGGGAGCAGCACTCTGACTGGTGAGTGTGTGGCACGCTCCATCGGTTGTGTAACTGGTACAGCTACCGCTTGCTAAGCTAGAGCAGGCTGGAGCTTCAAGGGGCCGGTGAACTGCACCGGTGGTAATTCCAACAGGGATGGCATGTGTAGTTCGTTCTGAACACGCTTCTCTTTTTTCCTCTGTAGGGTGACTTGGCCGTCAGTTGCAGGGAGTAGTGGTTCACCAGGAGGTGGTGGCTTATTTTGCATATGTCTTCTCAGAGAGCCGGCAGGAGAGGTAGGCAGCTTGGCATGGCCTGATTCAACCCACTTCTGCTCTCTTCGCAAGGGCGCTTCATCTGAGAGGGGTAAAGGCAAACGGTTCTCTCTCTCTGTCTCTCTCGTTTTCTTTTTCCACCTTTTCGCCTTTTTGCAGGTAGCCGGTGTGGTAGCTACTGCGGGCGATGCTCGTTTCCCGCCGCTGGAATCTCTCTAAGTGTGGCGGCAGCTGGTTGTCTGCCTGGACAATATCTGCTGTAGTGTACAGGCTGTCCACAGCACCAACACTGGGGAGATGAAGGACTAGCTGTGGTTAGAGGTGGCCATTCACTGCCAGGCATGGTGGGTGACACAGGAGAAAGGTGGTACACCGTAGGAGCGGCCTGCACAGTAGGTTGAGGAGCAGGTTGCACCACAGGAGGAGGTGCATGCACTTTCTGTTGCCACTGCCTCAGCTGCTGCATCTCAGTGGCCATTTCCTGCACTGTCTGTAGTAACTGTGTCATGGTATCTTCATGCACTGGTGCTTGCTGAGGAGCAGGATGACGGTGTCTTGCCACTGGGTAAGAATAATCCAGTTTTCTATGAGCCGGCGTAACTACGGCTGCCATTGGTGAATGACGGTAATGGGTCATGGAAGGTTTATGGTATTCCTCGTCATACCCTTCATCCTCATCTTCTTCCACCACACGCACGCTGGATGGCTTGTTGTCTGTGTAGGCTCTTGTCTGGAGGAATTCGCCTCCCACGCGAACAGCTTCTTCTAGGCTTCTGAGATTCCCTGCCAACAAATGTCTTTGTAGATATGGGTGGTTGTGGTGGCAAACCTCTTTAACACTAGGCGTTCCACATGTCCATCCGGCAAGTCTTCATAGGCAACATGTACCAATCTCTCTACCTCACTAGCAGGCTCCTGCAATGAAGTCTTTGGAGCTTTCTTCAGCTGAGCAATGTTTTGCAGGGCCTCACATCGTGTCAGAGCAAAACGAGCACTGAGTTCGGTGAACACAGCTCTAAGGGTATTAGGCTTGCCACACTCCAGGGCATCTTCTCTGAGCGCTTCTTTTATATGTAGTAGTGAGGCATTGTCATCCCAACCGTTTGCTTCAGCTACATCCAAGAACCGTCCAATGAAGTATTCCACGTCTCGACGACCGTTAAATTTTTGCGGTTTAAAGACTGGTGCAGGTGCATGGGGGTGGACCACTCCTCTTAGTGCATCTGCTAATCTGTCCAGAGCTGCTGCCTCCGGAGTGCCAGCTGGCAATCGCCCTGCACTCTTGGCTCTGTGTGCTGCCATATGCTGAACTTCTACTTATTTCCTCCACTGGACAGGTAGATTGGCTGCTGGTAAGGGGGAAGCAGTACCAGTGGGGTGGTAAGGGGGTGGTCTACCAGACACTGTACACCAGGGGGGAACACCAATACTCAGGACAAAGGGGGAAGGAGTATTCGGTGTGTTTGGGCTATTAGCTATCTCTTGCAGTACCAGGATGAGAAAGCACTTGATCCCACCGCTGAGACCAATGTAACGGTTTTCCCCGGTACATGAGGTTACGGGTACTTGCAAGAGTGCTTATTCAGGATGACTTGTTTCTGCTTTACGTGGTAGCGTGGCAACCGAAATGACAAGACAGTTTGGTCTATCCTGATATGGGATAGAACTGGATGCTGCTACTATAACAGGCACAACTGTGTATAGGGCAACTGGCCACACGGATCTCACAATGTTGATAGTAACAATGGTTTTATTGCTACCTTCACAATACAATAACGTCAACGATACGCACATAAATGAATATTTGCACAAGTACAGAATAAATGGTATGACTATGGGCAAGGATTAACAGTCCACTTGCTAGTCTCTCCTGAGTCTCTCTGTGTTCAAGCATCTTCCTCTAACGCTAACCAAGAATTGAACTAAAACTGAGCTGCTGGCCTACATGCAGGTCTATTTATACAAGTTAACAAATCATGCAAGCGTATAAATATATGATTGGACAAAAATAGAAATGCCCCCAGCGAGGCACAAAAGCAGTAACAAGCTGGTAACCAAATGATGAGTAATGATTAGATAGAGATGTAAATAAGGTGTCACTAGAGGCGGGAAAGTCCTTCCTGCTTGGCTTAGGTGAACGAAAGTTAATCAGTACTCAGACAACATCCAAGCGTAGCCTTTTTAGTCTTGAATAGATATATATACATGCAGCACCGGCTGAAGATGAAAAGCTGCCCTGTGCAATTCCATTACAATAACATTCTGATTCCACCAGCTTAAACTGATTTTACTGTTTTTTTTCAGTTTAGAGACCATTTTCAGTAGTGACCCTGACAGAACAACCAGCAACAAAAAAGTATCAAACCAAACAAAAAAGTGATAGCACAACTGGAAAGAGAAGAAACATTGGATAAAGTTAGCAAAGTATAAAGGGAAAATATTAAAAGCAAGAGTTAGAACACTGGAAGAACAGTCTAACACAGGCTGTACAGAACGCCGAATTTTCGGGATTTTTTTACCAAAAATAATTTATAACTTTGTTATTAGCAAAGATGAAGCCATAATTTTTATACACTTGAATTAGGAAAATTTAGAGCTACATCTTGAGATGAAAAACAATACCAATCAACAATTTTACAACAAATTTTTCCAGTTTGTGCAATCGATTCCAAAAACCGGACAATTTTGAAAAGGAGCAATGCTCACGAGGCTAAATTTGAACGCGTAACTCCAAACTGAGCAATGCTCGCATGGGAAAAGGAAAAAGTTTTAAATCAACAAAGTGTTTTGAGTAAGTTTGTATTTCTTAGATTAGAAAAATAATGGTATATTATTGGTAATATCAGATCTATGAGGTTTTTTTCGAAGCAACAGCTTTGTTTTAAATGTTGGTTCAAAAATTTATTCAAAGCTTTTGTTACTAATAACGGTGAAACAATAATGACAGAAATGTACAATGGCTAACTGTTTTCCTCCAAATTATGAAATTAAAAATGCTCCAATAATTTTTGTAAATAGCTGGTATCCAAACAAAAAAAAATCGTATGACAGCCAACTGAAAAAAGGGATGGGTAAAACTATTATGTTCCATTAGCTGCCATCCAGCATATCAGAAAACTGAAGCTCACAAAAACTTTTTAAAAGGTGCCAACGGTTTTTGTTTCAGTATGGATTCGGCAAACTCAAATGAGTAAGAGCTGATTGTTGCAATAAAGTTTTATATAATTCAAACTTCAGTTTTACGCTGATGCATTGGGTCGAGTTTCCAAATATTCAATGTTTCACAATTATAATTTTTGGCAGAAAGGCATTGGAATTTTTTTAAAAAACTGCAGTTTTTATTGAAATTTGTTAATAGTTATTAAAATAGTTAGAAATTTGATTAGTATTTATGTTTTGTGCTCGCTTGTTTTAATAAATTACCATCAAAAGCAGATTGAGAGTCAGCAGTCATCACTCTATCAAGTAACAATCATACCAGATGAAGCTGTAACGTAGCAATGATAATCATTGTTTGCTGATATTTAGACATCAAATGTTACCAACCAACTACTAAGTTCGGTTTGCTATGAAACGCCTTTTTGGTTTATATACTTAAAATCCAATCTCACAAAATGTACTTCGATAAAAATTGGTTAAATTAACCTGACCTTTACTAGCTCCATCTAATCCATAAACAAACCTTCTGTTCAACTGCAATGTGATAGTTCAAATACTTGACTGTTTATTTCAGTCAGAAAAACTTTATGGTCTAAAAGCACTATTGAGCTGTTATATAGTTATTTTGTTGTCAGGAAAGTTGGTTTTTGTCTTTCTTTTAAGTTTGGCAACACAAATGCAAGAGTATAAACTGTTATATGGTATTTTAACTAGCAAATATAAATGATGTAAAGTTTAAGTTTTTAATTAGTATTGCGTGGGCTGAATTTTTTTACAACTATTTTCATTTAGTTTAACACCTCGATAGCACTCTTAAGGTAGACAAAGCAGCTCTGGGCTGCTTTCCGGCTCTTTTTGAGAGTAGTGGAAATTTTCAGTTCTTTTTAGGCATCCTTGGTTCATTAGTCTGTACTCCATGATTATAAGTCTCCTGTCTTTCACTCTTTACTGGCAGGAGTAGTAATATATGAGCAGATCTCCCTACCAAGTGTTTTTTTGTGGATTGGACCTTGGAGTTGAGACAATGGGTTACGGCGTTGGATGAATTCGCCGAGTTTATATTGTATTTTACTTGAGGGGTACTTGAGTGGCATTTGAATGGCATTTAAGTGGCATTTGAGCTTTGATTAGTTTTTTACTTAATTTGAACTTATATGGCATATAGATTTTGAATGTATGGCATTCAAGTTTTGATAACTTTTTTACATAACTCGAACTCATATGGTATCTTGAGAGAGAGGGGAGAGGAGAGAGGAGAGAGGAGAGATGGGAGATGAGAGAGGAGAGAGAGAGGAGAGAGATTTTTTAGCTTTCTATACATTCATGTATATATGGTTAGTTATGTACATATTTATGGCTATATTTATATCTACATAGAGAGAGGAGATATATCTACATTGAACAAATATATTGATCAAAAATGAAAATTATATGATTATATACCTGATTACATAATAAGTAGGGAAAATCTTCTGGAGAGAGGGGAGAGGAGAGATGAGAGAGGAGAGAAGAGAGAGGAGAGGGAGGAGAGATTTTTTTTAGTTTTTTATACATTTATGTATATATGGATAATTATGTACATATTTATGGATATATTTACATTTACATCATTGAATAATATACATTTATTACATAATAAGTATATTAAATGCTATAAAATATGTTGGAAAATTACCAAATTAGACCTCTAGATGGTTAAAATCTACAGTATTTGGGAAATAACTGCAAGAGAGGAGAGAGGAGTATTTGGTAGAGGAAAGAGTATGTTGAGAGAGAGGAGAGATAAAAAGAGGAGAGAGGAGAGAGAAGATATATCTACATTGAATAAATACAGTGATTAAAAATGAAACAATATGTGAATATATACATTTATTGTGTAATAAGTAGGGAAAATCTCATACAATATAGCTAGAGTCAGTAATATTACATAATAAGTAGCAAAATATTCTTGTATAATATAGCTAGAGTTAGTAAATACTAAGTAATTCAAAGCACTACAACTTGTAATGACAATCAATGGTTGATAGTCTTTTTCTTTACAATGTTGTCATTGTTGTACTGATGTTATAACTAGGAAGGAAGACTTCTGTTCTATGTACTTTTGATTCCATAATGAACTAAAATCAAAAGTTATGTATTAGTATAGGATGATTAAACAAAAATGTAAAATAATTACATGAATTTGAATTATAGTTCTTTTTACATTGGTTAGTTAACATTATATAGTAAAGGGAAGTAACTCACCAAGTTATATTGTTCAGTTTGTTTTTTCTTGAGCATAATTTTCATCAAGTGATTTTGATTCTCTCTCTTCTATCTAAAGCAAAACAAAAAATAATTGCTTTATAAATAAATATTATCTAATTGGAAGTATTACTTATATCAGTTAGTTTACATTAAATAAAAAATACTCACTATGTTGTCTTGTCTGACATGCTCTTTTTGAATATGGTTTTCACCAGGGGGCGCTGGTTCTCTCAAAGATGTAGAAGATGTGTTTCCCACTCCCATTGAAAGCACTAAGACCTTGTTCTCAACAACCTCATCTGTAGTAAAGTACTTCATCTGGTTGGAATCATCAAGTTTGTTGGATAGGTTTTGAGCCGTTTCTATCGCTTGTAATGCTGTGAATGTGATTATATCATGTCGATGATAACCAAATCTACTAACTTCACGATTTCTTACAAGTATGACTCCTGTTCCAATTTGTTTGACGTTGCTAGCATGTTTTTCAGGTATATATAGAACTCCCATCATCAAACCATCATATTGCAAACATCTGTAGTTTACCAGTAGTGCATTCATCACCACATCTCCATTAGGTAATGTTAACTGAGTTGATATTTGAGGAGATTCAAAACTGATTACACTTCCAACAGCAAATTGCGAGAGCGTTGCGATACGAACCATACTGATCAACTGAGTAGGTGTTTTTTTTTTTATTAATCTACTTAGCTGTTTAGCTTCCTCAAGGGAAATATTGGATGGGAAGTTGATAGGGTGAAAGATTGGATGCTTGTCTGAATCGAATCCCATAAAAACCACCAGTTTTGGAACATCAGGTTGTGTTGGAGCTAATTTGTTGTAATCCTCATTTCTCACCATAGACCTCACTTGTCGTCTGTTGCCAAATGTTTCGATATTGTAGCGGATAATGCATAAGTTTTTATATACATCCTCAGTTGGTCGTTCGATGGAGACTATCTCGAGAAGTGATGGCGTTTGATTTAAGTGAAGTGGTTGAAACCTTCCAATCATTACTCTGTCATTGGTATCGCAAGAATTGAGCAAACTAGCAGCATTTTTTGACAAGCAGGAAAGATGAGAAGGAGATGGTGCTTTCAAAGTCCAAGTATAGTCAATCGTTTTATTTCTATCCGAATCCCATGGCTTTGGTCGAATTGTATTCAGTTTCCTTCTTATTAGATGTGAATCAGGAGGGATATTTTCTTTATCATCAGAGTATGGTTCGAATGTTGAGAGAAATGAGGTATTACGGTCTTCATTCATATTCAGAGCGTTCAGTCGGAAGTTGGAACTGAAAAGAGAGTAAAAAATATGTAACAAATGGGTGGAATTTGAAAAAAATTTTGAAAAGAATAAACTAACTAGATATTTATAAAATAAACACATAATCAAAACCATAATAATTTTTCTGATGCGTTATGGTGAAACTATTTGATCTTTTATTAATAAGAACAAAATATTAAAACATAAAATTAACTTTATGAAGTATTATAGCAAAACTAGTTGAAGTTTTTTATCAGTATATGTTAAAGAATTATTTAGTGATTCTCACCTTATTGAGTTTCAAGTAAATGTAGTAGTTGGTGTGTAGATGTTGCTTCCTTGCTAGCTATTGTAGAACTGGATGCTTTCTGTGTGAAAACACTGGTTCTTAAATAGCTAAAGCTGTACTAATTAACCCTATGAAACCTTTATAATATATCTACGACTCAGCAGTTTTTTCACGCGATATTCCCGCGAAAGCTTTGGTTTTTATTCGCGTGAAAATTATTTTTTTACTCCCGCGAAAGCAATGGTTTCTATTCGCGTGAAAATAAACTATTTATCCCCGCGAAAACATTGGGTTGTATTCGCGTGAAAATAAAATATTTATTCCCGCGAAAGCAACGGTTTCCATTCGCGTGAAAATAAACTATTTATTCCCGCGAAAACATTGGTTTGTATTCGCGTGAAAATAAAATATTTATTCCCGCGAAAGCAACGGTTTCCATTCGCGTGAAAATGAAGTATTGATTCCCGCGAAAGCTTTGGTTTGTATTCGCGGGAAAATAAAATTTCTATTCCCGCGAAAGCAACGGTTTCCATCCGTGTGAAAATAAATTATTTATTCCCGCGAAAACATTGGTTTGTATTCGCGTGAAAATAAAATATTTATTCCCGCGAAAGCAACGGTTTCCATTCGCGTGAAAATGAAGTATTGATTCCCGCGAAAGCTTTGGTTTGTATTCGCGGGAAAATAAAATTTCTATTCCCGCGAAAACAACGGTTTCTATCCGTGTGAAAATAAATTATTTATTCCCGCGAAAACATTGGTTTGTATTCGCGTGAAAATAAAATATTTATTCCCGCGAAAGCAACGGTTTCCATTCGCGTGAAAATAAAGTATTGATTCCCGCAAAAGCAACGGTTTCCATTCGCGTGAAAATAAAGTTTTGATTCCCGCGAAAGCTTTGGTTTGTATTCGCGGGAAAATAAAATTTCTGTTCCCGCGAAAGCAAGGGTTTCCATCCGAGCGAAAATAAATTATTTATTCCCGCGAAAACATTGGTTTGTATTCGCGTGAAAATAAAATATTTATTCCCGCGAAAGCATTGCTTTGTATTCGCGTGAAAATAAAATTTTTATTCCCGCGAAAACAACGCTTTCCATTCGCGTGAAAATAAATTATCTATTCCCGCGAAAACATTGGTTTGTATTCGCGTGAAAATAAAATATTTATTCCCGCGAAAGCATTGGTTTCTATTCGCGTGAAAATAAATTATTTATTCCCGCGAAAGCATTGGTTTGTATTCGCGTGAAAATAAATTATTTATTCCCGCGAAAACATTGGTTTGTATTCGCGTGAAAATAAAATATTTATTCCCGCGAAAGCAACGGTTTCCATTCGCGTGAAAATAAATTATTTATTCCCGCGAAAGCATTGGTTTGTATTCGCGTGAAAATAATTTTGTTATTCCCGCGAAAGCAACGGTTTCCATTCATGTGAAAATAATGCTGATTCATAGCAGTGCAACTTAAGCTATATAAGAAGCACTGTTTTCATACAGAAAGCATTCACTTCATCGTTAGTAACTGAAGGAAGAAGATCTACTACATCATCATCTACTACAGCCCTCCTTCTTCATCATTTGAGTTACATAGGAAACAGCTGAAGTTCAAACAACTATGTATATAATTCATTAAAGAAAAACAAGTCTTCATTTGTGATGTAAGTATTTATATTTCGTTTTAATTGTAATCGATTTAAGCGTGAAGACATTTTCTGAATAAAAAACAAGATTATTCACTATTTAAGATATCAAAAAAATGCTGTATGTAAGTTTTAATTATGTTTATTCTTATTATTTCAGGACTTCAAAATGAAAAATGTACTCCTTCTTCATCCGAATTTTATAGAAAGCAGCTCTCAAGTTCAAACTACTAGGAATATCATTCATTTTAATTCAAAAGAAAAGACAAGTCTTCATTTCTGATGTAAGTATTTACGTTCTATTATAATAGTAATCAATTCAAGTATATTGAAAAAAATTGAAACCTTAGTCTTTTTTTATTTTTTGCTATAAAGCATTATCATTTTTTTTAGAATAACAACGAACTAGATCAAAGGAAAAGAACTTTTCAACAAAACTTCAACTTGAGTAATAACTGAAGCTACTACTTATATTATATATAAATAATGTGTCGAGTAACAAACAACAGATATGTAGCAAACACTATTTATAATGAAAAAAGAGAAATGCAAAAAACTCGAAATTGTTTTGAAAATACTAAAGACTGCGCTGAATGGATAGATGATAGTTTACTCATTACTTCATCGTTGTTTTTACAACGAACTTTTCCTGATACCACTGCAATAACTTATGTCGTCGCAACTTATCCGGATAATCACTGTAGTCTTTTGTCATTAAAATTACAAAAAACTATTGCGCAACTTTCCCCATCGGACTTTTTCAAGTTCATTTACAATGAACTCTCTTTTTATGAAAGAGAGGCTTTAATGCTTGATGAAAGTTATCGAAGAAAATCATTTCTTACAAATTGGAGACGAGTAGGTAAACATTGTGGTGAAAACATGGCTGCAGCTGGTTTCTATAACCTTGAAAAAGACAACGCTGTTCGATGTGTTTTTTGCCAAGGGGTATTACTAAACTGGAAGGATGAAGATGAACATCCGATGAAAGAACACGCTAAAAGTTTTCCGTTTTGTCGATTTGTTAGAGGATTTAACACTCACAATCGTCTGTATAGACCTAGGAAACTACTTGCAGATGAAATGAAAAACATCTCAATTGTCAAAAGTTATACGATGGAAGAACAAAAGATCAGAAGAGGAGATTTAACTGCAGAAGTATTACCTCTAGGTATATCAATTGATCGTGCTGATACACCGCGTTTTGCTACTGAAACATCTAGAGAAGACAGTTTCAAACAATGGAAGGGTAAAGTCTCCATGAAACTCCTTTCCAATGCAGGTTTCTACTATACTAAGTTCGGGGATAGTGTAAAATGCTTCTTTTGCTCAGGTGAACTTAAAGAATGGAAAGAAAGTGATCTACCATGGGAGGAACACTGTCGATGGTTCCCAGACTGTTATTTTTTACTCGGGAGTAAAGGTGAAGAGTATGTTGAGGATGTTTACATGCGAACGGAAAAAGGCAAAAGGTGTAAGCGACGGGTTGAAAAATATCGAGAAAAATTAAAACAAATAACGCGCAACAATGACACCGAAGAAATGAAACTTATTTGCAAAAAACTAGGATACAGTCAAAACGATATCGAACAAGTTTTAGTGTTAAATGGAAAACCTTTTGAGCGAATAGGTTTTATGATTGAAGCCTTACATATTTTTGAAAATGATTTTACAACTGTTGAGAATTCGTCAACACTGTTAAAAAATGATGCTAAATCAATTGATTCGTTAAAAAATGATGCTAAATCAATTGATTCGTTAAAAAAAGATAAAGATCAGACTAAGCAAAGCAAACTCGCTCAATGTGTGTCTGAGACGCATGAAAAAAAAGTATTTGCAAATCATATCTCTCTTCCGTGTGGTCATCTCATTTACTGTAGTGAGTGTAAGGAAAAAGCGCTTACTGAATGCTCATCAGAAGTAAAACCTTGCCCAATCGATGGTTGTCAGGTTGAAATTAAAGCATTTATGAAGATCTACATGAGCTAGCATAACAATTAACCTCAAAAAAAAGAAAAAGTAATGAATGATTAAATAGATGTTTCAATTTGAAAACGTATCATTCGCGTTTTGTAATTTAACGGAATAACAACAAATATGTTACGTGTTGAAGACTTTGCTCACCAAGAAGCTTCCGATGCTATAGGTCCTAAGACTTTTTTGGCTGAGGTTTCTGATGAAATGTTGAGGATTTATTTTACGGAGGAATGTGTATACTGCGCACTAGGAGGAAGTTTTTACAAGCAAGCAACCAATCTATCGCTACTAAACTGTTACTGTTCACACGTTGATGACAAATGTATCACTTGTAAAAGATATGCTGAAATGGTTGAAGGCGCTACACCTACCAAAAAAGAATTGGGTGATGCTATCGACTGGATTGATAGAAGACAAGTTTTGAAAAATGCTAAAATGGGTTTTTTGGTGCATGATGAATGGATTAATGCTTTTTTGGATCTTTCCACTGATGATTTGAAGTCTCCCTTTTTGTTAACAAATTTGAGAGCACGATTAAACCCCTACCTATTACCTACTAGTCAGAGCAAACTGGCTTATCAACGACTAAAGGATAAATTACTTGCGATAGCAGAAGGATATCCATACGCTTACACTCTTGATGAAAAAGAAGACTCAGTCAACCCGATAATAACTATTGATTCGACAAATATATCTGAAGACTCATAAAAGAACTGCTACAAAAAAAGTTGCTTCATTTATCTCTGAACTACAGCAGAAACATGAGTGGAAAAACTCAAGGATTCAAGTCAATTGGTACATTGGCTGATTTTGTTCCTAAGTTCATAAGGACTCATTTTGAACACATTCCTTTAGAGCGTTCGAATCCTCTTTTTGTTCAACTCATCACCGAAGAAGTATTTTATTTTGTGTTAGGATTCAATCTAGTTCGTAAATCAATACAAGGCATGCTTTTGAGCTGTAATTGTATTTCAAGAGCAAATCCTCTCGAATGCTTAAACTGTTCTAGGAGCTTTGATCCAAAAGTATGCTGTCCGCAAGACAAGTTGATAGATTTTGAAGATCTCAAAAGAGCGATCGAACTGGTTGATATAAAGCAATGTTTGAAAGATGCTGAACTGGGTGATTTGATAGATATTTCGATTTTAAGAGGTTTGACTTCATTTCGCTGGACAGAAACACATGTTCTTTTGTCTCAATCTCGATTGGAACCATACTTACATTTTGGTAACCACTTTGATGAGATTGTTTCACATCTTCAAAATCGGTTGAGAGAGCTGAACAAGCCGCTAGCCTCTTACATATAAATAGAAAAAAACATCAAGAAAGAAAGTATTCAACTTTCAACACTGAAAGCGAAAACATTTTAAAAAATGAGCTGCGTATTTATCTTGCTACTGGCACTAACATTTCCCAATGTTAGTGGAGTATTCTATACCAACGAAATTGATGAATGTATAGCCGGAGCTATGGATAAAAATGATCTCTTGTTTTTTTCACCTTTCGAAAGGACTATACGATATAAAGATGAAAATGGAAAAAACTGTGTGCGACTCTACCCTCCCGACTTATTATATTGTGGTTTTTTCATCCCTCAAAGCGCTTCTTGGATCTGCAAGGAAATAACTTCTACAGATTCTGTGTCTTGTGATACACCAACAAAATACACTCTGAATCAGGAGGAATGCGCAATAGGGGTTAAAAATAATACGGAAGGTCTTACTCAAAATACAAAACTACTTTGGAATGATGAATTATGTGTATTTGAATACAACACCTCACGTTTGATTTGTCCACCAACAGAAGAGTTTGAGACAACCAACTTTGCATGTGTGGAATGCAATCGTTTGACCAACAGGGAGCCGAAGATAGCTACTATCATCACTAACATCAATGGTATTGAAGGTGTAAATTTGTCATTTTCGAGTTTTGAAAGTTTGAAGTCTGTTCAAAACAAGATTATCATCAGTATCACATGTCAAGGAGATACCAAAGACAAATGCAATCCCAAGGTTATAAATATAGAGCTTTAGTTGAAGCATATTAACCAAAGACCACCGAAATGCAAGACAGTTAACTCTAGATGATGAAAGCATAAACTAGGTTAAAAGTCTCTCTCTCTGAATAAAAAAAATGAGATATTGCATCTATCTCCTATTATTCCCAATCCTAAGCGGTTATTGTCTTGTAACAGAGTTTACACCATTCACTTTATCTCATAGAGCGTCTGGATGTTTTCGGGGAATTCTTAATATGGAAGCGGTTGATTCAGTAACTCGTATTTTAAGAAAAAACTTAAAATATCGTATGCGTAGACTCATATGTTTCATGGAACCTACTCACCTACGTAGAAGCTGTGACACTTATGATATGTGGCCTCAACACTACTTTGTTTGCAAAACCGACGAAGCTTTAAATTACATTCGTTTATACGATGAAGGATTACTAACTACGACTCGAAGAACAACTCCAACAACAACCACTGCAACTCCACATACAACGACAACAATCACCACAACTCCACAGACAACGACGACAACAACCCCGACGACAACCACTACAAACAAGCCAGTAGTTCCGGCTTTATCACCATCAATTCCATCTCTTCCACAAGCTCTGGGTTTAGTCGATTTAATTTTGGAACAACCAAGCCCTACAAACTCTACTATATACAATTCTGAAGAAATCGAAACTACTACTGATTGTGTGTGTGATAGATACATCATATGCGAAAACAATTCAGTATCAATTACAAATTCAACACCGTCGATTTATAGAGTTTTTATTTATAATGATTTGGAGGGTTTTTCAAAACTTTCTCTGTCTATATCGGAAAATAGTAAACTTAAGCTTGAAGAAAATCTTCTCATCATCATTGAACCTGAATGTGATGATATTTCTTGTAAAGTCATCAAATACTTTACAAATTAAAAAGTTTTATAGACTTTAACTCTATATATTCAACTTATTACACTCTATTATGATATCTATTTTATCACATTCTCCTTTTTTGTAAATTTGTACAATTAGATAAAATTTAACCATTTAGAGAATGATTTCTTTTTGCAAAAAATTAATGAAAATTGAATGAAATGAAAAAATATTTCACCAAATACCTCTTTTTTGTCAAAATGTAATTATTTTACAACACTGTTTGAACATCCTATACTAACACATAACTTTTTTAACTGTTTACATGTAATCATCCTATACTAATACATAATATTTTATTTTAGTTCATTATGAGTTCAAAAAGATATACAATAAAAGACTACCTCCCGAAGATATACCATAGATATATTAAAGAAAATGTTGAAGTACAGGAAAAGGCGAAATATTCATTGACAATACAAGCTGTGGCATTCTGTATAACACAGCATTTACTAACTTTAGCATCATTATATGGAGAGCTATCGCCAATACAATACCGACCACGTACATTACACCGGAATGATGTCAATCAAGAAACATTATTACGTCTAACAATTCAAAACAATTTTGAGACAGTTTTGAAAATGTCTAAAATCGTGAAAATAAACAATTTTTTAAAAAAAATTAAAAAAAAAGCATGGGATCAAGATCTCACCCAAAGTTTAATTAAAGCTGAATGGACTCAAGAACTACTATGTGAGTTTAAGACCAATATTTTACGTTATATTCAAACAGATGAATGTATCACTTCATCCATTTTTTCATTTGAGTCTATGTTAGAGCTTTATCAAGTATATAATCTTTAATATACACTCCTTATATAATAAATATACACAATCATACAATGTTTCATTTCTATTCAATGTAGACATGAATGTATTCATAAGTATATATATTTATATATAGCTATCAAAAAATTATCAAAACTTAAATGCCATACATTCAAAATCTATAAGTTCAAATTAAGTAAAAAATAATCAAAACTCAAATGCCACTTAAATGCCATTCAAATGCCACTCAAGTACCCCTCAAGTAAAATACAATACAAACTCGGCGAATTCATCCAACGCCGTAACCCATTGCCTCAACTCCAAGATCTAATCCACAAAAAAACACTTGGTAGGGAGATCTGCTCATATATTACTACTGGCAGGGATCCATCGCTTGCGGCCCTATACTACTCTTTCCAGCCATCTTGACTGGTCAGACTGGGATGGTGTCTCAGGATAACCCGGGGTAAGTCCTTTATGGTACATATATGTGATCCAAGGTCAGCCCACGCTTGGAGTGGGCTCGGGATAGCCGGAATCCTTAACCAAGGATTGCTCATTTATGTAGAAAAGGGAGATTCCAAGGTTCACATAAAACTGACACTCGAGATAACCGAACTGCTAGAGGGGTGATCTTAAGCAAAGGGGTGGTTACTGCAGGAGTCTGGATGGCCTTTTACTGCAAAAATTTCCCACCTAACATTGTAGCAACATTCATTGTTGTCTACAAAAAGAGATGAAATAAACATTCTATGTACGACGTATAGGGGACAGTGTCTGAAACCTAGGAAACATTGATGCAACATTATGATGTATGACTGTTTCAGCTTATAGCAAACATCTGTGGGTAAGGTTTGGGATAATGTTGTATTAAAGTCAGAGGGTGTCTACAGAAAAATGTAAAATAAATGTTCCGGGCGCAAAATTTGAGCGTTGTTGATTGACTCTAGGAAATCAATAACGCGACACTTTAAAATATGGTTGTACACACATTGTTCAAATGTTTGCCCATAAAATTAGGAATAACGCTTGCGCAACACTCAAGGTTGCCTACCAAAAGTAGTGAAATAAATGTTCTGCACAAAATGTTCAGGGCACCTTTACCGACATACAGACAAATGTTGTACAACATTCACTTGCGTGTTGTGCAGGTGTTAATTGCAAATAAAATTAAAAGTTAGACTTACTAACTGCAAATGGTTAAAAGAATCCTTAACGAAAGATAAAACGGCCTTGTGAACCAAATATATAGTAAGTGTTGACAAACTTGTTGACCTATAGAAAAAAAGCTGTAATAGCGATGATTCATCAGTACACTGCATGCAATGATAGTTTCTTTTTCCAACAATTAAACCAATAACAACAATTACGAAGACTAACTACTAGCAAACCAAACACAACAACAACTACCAGTTCGCAAATCAATGATCCCATCAGTTTATTAACACCGCAAAACATGTCTTGTACGTGTTACTAAAACCCAAGAGTTTGAAATGGTTATCGGATTGTATCACTAGCCAAACAAAAAAATATTGCATCACTTCAAGATTGTAAAAAGATGGTGTTTCAAACATGGGAATCTTTGTCATATTCTAAATCTGCATCGGAAAAATTGTACTTAAACATAAAATATTGTGAAAGCCTTCTCCCTGCATTTATAGTCAGTTAAGAAAGAAACACCATGTGAGAACAAACTGCACTGATGACGTAGTCGAAGTGCTAGCTGTTGTATGGCCAATCGCATCAACTGAAACCCATAATATACAGCCTTATTTTCATAAGTGAATTTAGCTTATAGCATGCTCTTAAAAGGGTTATTGCTGAAACCCACTCAAAAAGTAAAATCTGAACTTTTTTCATTAAGACTTTTTTGAGTTTATCGAGTTTTTACCACAGTTTTGAAATAAGAGATCAATGAACTCTTGTGTTTCCAGTTTAATTTATTAAAAAAAATATGCCAGTGTAACATGGATATTGTTTCCGAGCATGACTTGTGGTCTCCAAAGAACTTGGTTATAATAAAAACTATAAAATCTGATTTCGGCAATCACTGTTATTTAAAAAACTCCTCAACCATGCTTCTATTTTTTTTACAGAAATGAAATTATAGTACTCTGGTGAAAAAAAGCCATTAATATTAATAAATTATATCAGTAATAATTATCATCTACGTCAAGAGATAAAATAATGGTTATTGCCTGTCAATTGTATACTTCATCTAGCAGGTATATCAGTCTCAGGTTCAAACTTGAATGGTTGTAGATTTTCTGACCAGAGTCGTCGTTGTTCACTTTTGAGCCTGAGAAGTCCAATGATGATGAAGTTATATTATTGTTAAGGTATACATCAATAAATGAAAATGTTGAATCTCTGATTCGTCGGTAACAAAATAAATATAATATAATGGCTGATCAGCATAACCAACCGCTGCTGATTTATATTATGAATGGTAGGTTATTGAAGGTGCACTCCGGTAAGCAAACCTAGTATCCTGGTATGAAGCCAGGGAGAACATGGGTGTGAGCTCTTTCACCTACACGTAGTAACCAAAAAACTTTGGCATATTGCTTACTTCAATAAAACTTATGCCTATTTTGAAAAAATGTTTCCCTAAACCGCTGAATTTTGGGGTATATCTGGTGAATAAGCCTCAATGAAGTTTACATGGCTTAGTTACAAAATACATGCACATTTTCAGTACAACAACTAAAATTGTCTCTGAAAAGACCGACATTTTACAATCTTTTACAAGTTGAGTTGTGGCCTCAAATTTCTGATCATTTATTGGAGTGCAACTTTTTGGGGAATGTTGCATTTATACGCCATTTGACTATTAGACCCTCACATCTAGTTTGGTGAAGAAAAAAGGGAAAAACATGCAAGTTCATGGACACAGACAGTTCTGCCATCCTGGGAGTGCACAGTATCCTTTGCATAGCTCTTTGACATCTCCCACTACTCTTTAGATGTTTATATCAGGTATTTTCTATAATGGGGCAGGGGTGCTAAGTGGTGTCCTGATCCTCACTCTAGATGGGGTAGGGATTCATTTACGCCTCTTGTGCGCTGTCAATTCTGTTCTCCACTGGGACTTCTCTGCTTGCTCAAGTATAGCAATTATGCGTACAGAAGGGGTATAATCAGGGGACAAAAGAGTATCAATTGGGGCAGCGGGTGCACAGAACATATGTGGGGTTGGTGTTGGGGAGATGGAGAACAGGGATTTAAACAGTATCACAGCATTGTTCAACTCATAAAATTTACCCACAGTTCTCAGATAGAAAGCCACGAAAATACAGCAGGAATTCCTGAATAAAGGTTATAAAATCAAAGTGAAGAACAAAGGATCAGAGAATATGATACGTAGAAATGGAGCAAGAATGATTCAACGTAGCAACCTGCCACAGTAGTGCTTAAGCAGTAGCCTAAAATGCTATGTATGTAAATGATATGCTGGAATGTTTGGAAATATGCATATTGTTAGTAATTGGCTGTTTTATCATTATATTGCTATGCGATCAATGCTAACCTATTTTTGATAAAATAGCATCTGATTAGATTGTGATAAATGCCCGACAACTTGTCACGTTTGGTCTACTTTTTAAATATCATTTTACGATTCGCTACATTTTTGTGGAAAAATGATAGATTTTACTGGTCACCGTAAGTGACCATTACCTAGCTAGTTCCCCCTGGTGGTTGATACCGACAGTCATGCCTCCTAAATAAATAATACAACAAGACCAGCTCCTATTGCAATTACTCTATTGCCTAACATAAGCAATAAAGACATATTTATCTATACTGGCACAGGGTAATTACTACCCCAGCCCTGGGTAGCTATCCCGGGCCGACCTCACGGTGACTGCCATAGCTTGAGAACATATAAGTAGACTAAAGACCTATACAGACTATGTCCAGACTTTGGTTACCATCAAATCTACAGATTTTGGAAGCCAAGGCCTTAAAGATCAAGATCTCTAGGAGAAAGGAGCTCGCCGCTCCTATTGGCTGAACATCCATTAACTCCGCTCCTTACCTCTAAACACCAGTCCCTTTTAAATTATGTATCGATGTGTTAGGTATTTTTGGTTCGAGAACGTCTATGCCAAAGCAGGTGAAATTTTCATTTTTTGGGGAGTACAAAACCCGTTTTTTGGAGCTTTATGCAGAATGTTCATTCCACCATTCACGAGGTTGTCCACCCTATGACATTCATGATCTGAATGTGTACAGTTCCGCTGTAATAAATATGTTTTTGCACATAATGAGCCTTTCTATGTTAACTACAATGACAAGGCAAGGGTGATGATGTCTCAAGTTCAATTTCTAATAGGAACAATAACAATAAATAATATAAATCAATCTTGAAGCATGTTGAAACTAATTGTGGATCTATTACGAAGGATGGTGAATTGTAATAAAGTTATGATCAATAACTATAATATAATGATAAAGCATCATAACCACTATTATTAATCTTAATTTTATTCAAGTGATATCATTATTAATATAAACTATTATGAGTTGTTATTGTTGTTAAAATTACTTATTTTATTATACTATTGGTAATTAAAACAAAGCAATTATTCAACTGTGTAATAGCCAACTGGCAACAATGGATAAAAAACATTGTTACAAAATGAAAAGTAGTAAAATACGCAGTATTTAGTAATAATTGTGAAAATCATTGGTTGCTTAAATTTTTTTTGTATTGTCCACACACTTGCCACCTCACCAGAATGCATCTTTTACTATTCACTATGAAATTAGGAAACACAAAGAAGAAAACTTCGCTTGAACGTTCATGCATAGAAATTATGCCGAAAACAAACATCAAAATTGCATTCGGAAGCGCTTCCCCGAATCAAGGCATGGATGTCCTTGATCCGAAAATGCTTATTATTGGTTTAAATGTTATATCTAGAATGATAATTGTGTATGTGGTCTGCCCTTGTGTGAAAAAGGAGTACCTGTCGATTTACTAAGCCAAGTACTTCCTGTCACTTCCTGTGACTGCCTATGAAAAGCTGAGCCTTTATTGCCTCCATTGCTCATGTTGCTGCTCTGTGGTATCATTATGTTATCTTGTGCTGTCTTATAACATCACTAACGCCTTGTACTACTCAAAGGAACTGAGTTGTATGGCCGAGCCGAAGGCTCACCATTGTTGTGCAAACCGAGGTTCCTTCTTTTAAACTTTATGCAGTGCCATCTCGGCACATGGTTGCCTGTGGGAGAGCTTCTATGTTTGCTGTCATGCCTTGAAAGGCTGACTGCCTTGCTGTGCTGGCAAGTGAAGGTTTGTCCAGTGACAGCATTTAGTGGATAAGTAGTGGACTGCTAAAATCCACCACAGAAATACGGAAAAATTATATTCAACTTCAAACATAAGATATATCTTTGGGCTATGTTAGCTGTAGTATGAAGCTTGAGGTTTTGGAGTAGCAAGTACGACTGGGGAAAGATCCTGATTTAACATGACTGGGAGTAACATTGCGGGTCGCTTGGAAGCTGAAAAGCTTAAAAGGAAGAGAGTCTTTCAATATTGTCTGCAGATTGTTGGACTGGAAGTGTTCTGGGTAAGAGAAAATTCTTTGTTGGTCTTTAGTGGCTGGCCAGCCTTGTTGGCAAGCATGAGAGCAATGCAAATCAGTTGTGTCAGCCAACGTTGAAAAACCGAGTCACAATATCACCTTATTTTGATACAAGATTACTTGATATTTATTCATTAGATATTAAAATATTGCTCAATTTTCTACTTACAGAAAAATTCTTTATTCCCTTGTCAGAAGTTGTACTTCAAAGGGATACACACCAAATAGCACAAATGATTAGAATGCAATTAATTTGCATTTAAGATCAAAAATCAACCTGAAACTGTTCTATTGTGTTTGAGTGGAGTAAGATATATTTGTAGAATCAAAATAACTTTGTTGCTGTATTGAGAGTTAGACAAAATGTAAAAGTATTGATTATTTACTCTCTAACTGCTGTTAGGCACCCGTTTTCCTTTCTCATCTACTGCTTTCAAATGTGTTCCTCTACTTGTAAGACAGTATCAAAGGATAATATCATTATTGTTTTGGTTGCTGCATAGGGGCTTAATTGCATAACTGTCACAGCCAACCTGATCCAAAGTAATTGTTATCAGTCCATAACAACCTCTTTTGAAGTTATTTACATGGTTTCATAAATAGGACTGCTACCACCATATATTTTTTGTTTGTATTTTCCAAACTGGTACTTTTGAGCAGTAAACAAGAGAATAATGCACGACCTTACAGTTAAAAGCAATAGTACTCAATCTTAAGGTGAATAAAGCTGTTTATCACCGTTTCAGAAAAAAATTGATGTCATTGTTTTTCTAACATTGCTGTTAGTTTTTATATTCCTATAAATGCGAAAACCTACAGCAATTTTATATACTGACTGTTTGGTTGCAGTCATTAATGGCCCTGATACAACCCAAGCTGGCAACAGTTAACAAAATTATTATTTGGGCAAAATCAATATTTTGCCGATGGTTCTAGAAGAATCATTAACGGTCAAAGATCAATAATAATCACTGGTTACAACAGACTGTTGTTACATCAGAGATTATGCAAAAACTGATTTTGTGAGTTTAATATTTTTGTCTTTCTTCAACCTTCTACTTCTGCTAGAAGTGGAAGAATGTGATTAAAACTGATAAGGAACTAAGTAAATGCTGTCATCAATTAAAGTCAAATTATCCATGTTTTTAACCCATTAATGGGCATAATTGATGGCTATTAATTTACTTTGATCGTTTTTATCTTTTAAAACAGCTTTTACGTAAAATTAAATCTAAACAATAAGGCAGTTGGTCACCTTCTCTCGAAACATGAAGTTTTGGAAGTAATAACTTAGCAATTACTGTTTTTGTTTACTCACGTATAAGACATTCAAATCACCACAATCCTTCATGGGGAGATAATAGTGTGGTAGATATTGAATGTCAGTCACAAAAAAACTTCTATTGTGAAGAAAACATTCAAGTACCAACTCAAACTTGAGTAACAATCTTTGTCGTTAATAAGCTAATTAAATGATTTTATAAACTACTGTAAGTAGTCATTTTGTACCAAATGAAGAATTCTTGAATAGTAAGAACCCATACTTTATATCAACATCTACTCATCTAGGAGATTCCACATTCCACATGATAAAAAATTTTGAATTACAACCAACTGCATACACAGATTAATCAAGAGCAAAAAGTCTGTAATTACAGTCTTGTTTGCAGAAAAGGATTGCAGTTTCACTTTTTAGACCCATCCGTACACACCCTGTGAAGCTTCAACTTTTTATGAGCAAACTACCGTTGATAACTCACCCTTGTGGTAAATCTTTGAGTACGCAGTACCTCAGCCTGAGTCTCTCTAGTGAAGTTGACTGAATTATGCCAGTAAGGAAACCACTAGATAGGTCATACCGAGAGATATCCAAGTCTTTCAGTTCAGCCAAAGAGTGAAAACTACAAAGTACAAGTAGTATTATTAACATACTTATTGGATTTACTGAGTAAAACATGTATGTATATAACATTATGACAATCCAGTGAGTCAACTCAAAGTATATACGATGGATAAGACAACATTTACAAATCAAAAGACTTTAGTATTATTTGATCATTACTATAAACTCAGTTTTAGGAAAATTAAACAATGAATTTGTTTGGACACTGCTCAGAGATTTCATCTGCTTTGATGGTTTTTTCTCCACATTATACTCTTTGACATTTCGTCTAAAAGTTCAATAAAGCAAAAGTAAAAAAATTAAGAACTAAGGCTATGCAACAAAGGTCAATAGTATTTACTATTGCCTTTTTATCAATTCAAGTAACCCAAAGCCCTCTTGTTTTGTCTGATTTTTTCCCTAATAGTAATCAGCTTTCCATTTGAGAGCTGAGTTTTCTTTAGACTTTAAATCCAAAAATGGTGATGTAGACAGTTTCAGTTGGTTTGTTTAATCATAAATAGTTCTTTTTTGCTGACAAAATGTATAATTCACTTTATCACTACAAAAGCATACATCAGTGAGGTTACATGGGTTAAAAAAACGACTGTATCAATGGTAGTGGATATACATTTACCAAAAAATTCAATCAAAATGAACTTAGAAACATTTAAAATTGATAACTTTGGATATTTATACGAACTGTTCATCATTATTATTGATATTATTGTTGATCACCACATTTTATAAAAAAAACTTGACCAAAAATTGAGGTATTTTCGATCTTTCAAGCCAAATTCACAAATGATGCTCCCAGGCTACAAGTTGTATTTTCAGAACACGGTGGCCTTGTATGCTAATCAACAACCAATGATAGGAGAGTATTGTAGAACTGCATCAGAAAATAAATAATATTTTAACCTTTGCACTGCTGAAACTTCTTGAATCTGCATTTCCGTGATTAACAATCACATGTATTTTAATCCTACTTATACTTATGTGCTATTGCTTCCATTGCTTTTACTTTATATATACAGTTTGAAGGATTTGCACCAAAAATACTGCCATTTTCAGCGTTAACTCATTTCAAGTGAAATAAACCAAACACACTCAGTCCTTATTTTTTTCCGAAAGTAGTATTAGTCTTCTAGAACGCTCGAGCTTGAAGCAGGCAAAGTTTGCGAAACACTGTACCTCTTAACTTTGAAAATTACCACTTCCAAACACCCTCGATCAACCGTTATAGATTGCTGTAATTTACCACAGAAATATTCCAACCACCCCTTGGTCCTTCAATCCCATCCAGAGCCATTAGAAAGAGGAAGATACAGGAAAAGTGACATTGTTTTCTGCTCTTGGTTGACTGCAGTTTCAACCGAGGAGCAGTTATTACTGGCCAGGTCAACAAAATTCATGTTAGAACAGGCAGTTTTATTCAAATTTTTACTGCAAACATCATGTATGACTCCATTCTATCATAACTGGTATTCTGTGGAGGCAAAACACAATGTCTCACCCGTTTACCAGTTTTTTTTTACCAAAATGACTGTCCAATTTATTGTGCAGGATTTTGTGGTGACGTCACTAGTCACCCTGGTAGCACACCTGCACCACCTTTAGGTAGCAGAGTTGTCTGCCTGCCTAGACAAGCTTGCTGCCAGCTCGGCCGTCTCAGCGTCCGCCCTTCTGCATATCTGCCAGAAGGTAGGCCGTGGTAGGCTAGAGTCTGTCAGGCAAGTCTGCCTCTAGCCTACTACTCGTTAGTCAACACTGGTACTGCCAGACCTAGTAGGTCGTCAGAGCTGGTTGCCTTCTAGAGCAGTAAGGTATAAATTGCGCAGTATTCAAGTATAAGATCTTGAGTGAGTGTTAGCTATCTTTAGTCAGAAAGAATTGTCCAGCTATGCTTCGCGGTGTACACTGATTAGTGAGAGGCATAGCAGCTGTATTTATGTGAAGTGTTATGTAATAATACAGTCATGGCATGAAACAGTCAATGCCTTAAACACGCTGTCACAGAGGTATAAAGTGAATAATAATGATGATATCACACATGGTATAATCTGGCTCGCTGTAATGTCTATTGTGCTACAGGCGCCGTGCTGCATATTTCCGTTACACTATTACAGTGGCAGTGGGACTGATGTTTGGATAAGTTCTAAGTTTACTGATGGCCATGTGGCGGCCTGTACAGAAACTTAAGGATTGGGAGACCCCTTGGTGGTACCTGGAACCAGAGAACTTAGCCTACCGAGGCTGAAGTACCTATTGGGTTTAGTGAGAGGAGTAAAGAATAGACAAGTAACTAGCTAAATCTAAGGGACACAGGCTATTATCGATGTACATCTGGTAGGCAATGAGTATTAGGTAGGGCTATTAACACTATAGAGGGTTTTTTAGGCATGTTTTGTGGTTTGGCTTGAAGCCAGGTACAATTTTTTTTCGTACAATATGTGTCACTTTTCTATTCTTGGGTGCTTATCAAAGTTTTGATTGCATTTATTATCTGCATACATTTATTCATTACTATGTTTTAGAGTATTTGGCTTTATTTTCTAGTTTGCTGAGAACATGTTAATCATTTTTCTAGTGCAAATATGACCATAAATATGAAGACGACACTTCATAGATTGTAGGTCAATCGTAAGCAACAAACACAATGCACGAAGTGCATTTGTCAGCTACAAAGTTGATAAATAATAAATCAGCATGAGGCTACAGTAATGTGACTGCAGAGATTCGTATCTATAGCATTGTGCAATCAGAGCCAAACTACGCAGTGCTCTTACTTGCTGCCATTCACACTAGGTTGTTGCATTGGCACAGTCTTACTGAAATGAATTCTGAAACTCAACTGGTAATATATCTGGGGGGTTTTTGTTAGCTGGTGTAGACTCTGGCTGAAACAATTGTTTGTGTAGATTGTCAATGCTGGCCATGCAAGTCATCGTTTAGATTTTTTTCGATAAGTTCTGTGAATAACGATCCAGTGTTTTGTGCTTTACAGAGTAATGGAAGAGTAAAATCAAAATGCTCCCCTGTTCTTGACAGCTAAAAAACACTCTACATGGATTCGTGACAAGAACTATACCATAGTGCAGATTAAAGTATTGAGATTATTCGAATTGGTAAATCGAGTCTCTTTCATAGAACACTTTGAACTTTCTTATTCTCAAATCTCAATAATTGGTAGAAAAATCTGCATTTTTTTCCATCAATTAGGCAAGTTACTATGCACATACCGGCAAAAAAATTGTTCTGATAGCCATATATGTGAACATTTACTTTTAAATCTTTCACTATTCAGATTTCATGATTGGAAAAACAACTTGAAAAATACTTCAAATAAAGTATGACAACTCCAGTAAACTTTGCATTTTCATCATTTGAATTGGATTGATTCCTCTGCTAGACTCAATTTCTAATTAACTTTGTAGGTTTTTTGATTTGTGGAAATAGTCAATTTTCTAATTTGGGCAATAAATAATTTTTGGCATAAAATTTATCTGACAAAATGGACTCCAAATTCATGTGCAACAGAGAACAACCACATGAAACGGCCTCAGTCTCAGTTGTAGCCTTTTGCAACCAAAGAGACTCACAAAACTTTCTCAAGTGTTTTGCACAAAATGGCATCTTTTATTTGTGAATTCTACTCTTTATTTGCATGAGTCGGCCGACTGATAGTTTTTCTTGGTCAATGTAGAAACTTAGAATGCCCAAAAACGACAAATGTGAATTTCAGGTCAATTGCGGTGTTACAATTTTCTAGCAGTCAAGGTGATTTTTGTTAAAAGTTGTCTTCTTGTATGGCACCATCAAATCACTATCTACTACCAGCCGAACTCCTTGCTGAAGTCAGTTTGTGGTAGCAGCAATAGTTTTCAACTAATTACAGTTTAGAAATTAATCACTCACTATTGAATATTGGCTTATGGTGCAAGAATTTGAGGGCTAAGGTCACATTTGTGTTGAAATATATTATTTAGTAATAGACCCATAAACGTTTTGTACAAGCGTGCACTTGTTTTTTGGACATCGATTATTATTTGTCTTTATCATAGGTGGTGGGTGTTCTCCATTGATTGAGCATTGATGCTGCTCATATATGTGTATGTCATTATGTAGTCATTGCAACATTTTTTTTGCTGTCTCTGGCTGACTAATGCCAGTTAAGTTTTAACCGAAGTACAGTGTAGTTGTGAATTACGCTGTTTTGAACAGGTTATGGGCCCAGAACAAGAAAACACTGTTAAAACTTTGACTAACCGAAATGGCTGAAAAAGTGGACTTTGGAACGTCTGAGAAGTGACAACTATGTCACTTGGAAGCTTAAACGAAAACACATTCTTATTGCTAAGGAGCTTTATGTATAGTAGATGGAACAGTTAGTGAGACTGGTGCATCAGCTGAGCAAAAAGTTGAAGAGACACACACCAAAATATCTAACCAAGCAATGTCTACATCTCTCCTGGCGGTAAGCGATGAGCTTCTTTACCTAATCACTGAATGTTCAACTCCTATGGAAGCATGGAAAAGTTGCAAGAACACTTTGAGCGCAATACACTTGCTAACAAACTCTTCTTAAAAATATGTTACTTCTGCACAGTCATGCAACAGACCACAACTATTGAGAAACATTTAAAAGACATGAAGGATATTACCGATAAGCTAACAGCTATCAAAGCACCGATATCTTAAGAAGATCAGGTTGTAACTCCTGGGTACCTTACCAGAGAGCGAATCAACACCTGTCACTGCACTGGAGGCTCAGGTTGGTGCTCTGACTCTAGTTTTTGTTCAACAAGCATTGACCAATGAGGAATAAAAGAGAAAAGAGCATCGCACACTGACAACCAGTGCACGATACAAAGCAAATGATGCAGCTCTTCCAGTGGCAACGAAAAACAACATCGCGCCAAGGATTTTCCATTATTTGGACCAGCCAGGCCATATCAGAAGATTCTGTGCCAAATTGAAACGAAAACCTCATGAATACAATGCAAAGCAAGCTGTGGAAGTGTACACTGAGCCAGAAGATAATTCTGAAGTAGAGACTGCATGCGCGTTCATTATCAATGAGAGCCACTGGTGCAATTCAGCAATAGAGAACAAATGATTGACAGATTCTTGAGTTTCCAGTCTCATGGAACCCAATCGACATCTATTCAATACATGTAGTGAGTTGGACAAGTTGCAGAATGTTTGGTTTGCTGATGGACACCTACTGGATGCCATCAACATTGGCAACATTGCAGTAAGCGTATGTATTAATGCTACAACTACAAAGCTGTGTACCATCACTAAAGCATTGCATGTACCGGACTTGAAGATAAACCTGTTCTCTGTAAGATAGGCAGCAGAGCCAAACATTATTGTTCAGTTTGGACACTCAAGCTGCTGACTTAAAACAAGCAAGACAAAGTGTGTGCAATGGGGACTCTCACTGACAAACTGTACTATCTGGATACTCAAAATTGTGATACAAACTCTGCATCAGGGCTCACAACAACGTGTGGCATCGACAACTAGCACGCGCAAATCTACAAACCATACAATGTACGTATGGCGAGAAATTGGTGGTAAATGCAGACCTGTCTAAAGTATGTTTTGACATATGTGAACCTTGCATTAGAGGAAAGATGGTTCGTGCACCTTTAAAATTTGTATTATCCAATATAAAATCTAACGAAGCGTTACAGTTAACTCATTCTGATGTATGTGGCCCCCATGGCAAATGCAACTATTGATGGTTGCAAGTATATGGTTTCCTTTATTGTTTATTTCACTACATATGCAGTTGTGTATTTTGTAGGGGACTTGTCTGATGCTTTTGGGAGTTTAAACACTATGAGGAATTAGTGACAAATGAAACAGGACTCATTATTGGCACATTACATAGTGACGGTGTAGGTGAGTATGTCAGCAAAGACTTTGATGGACATTTGACATTGGAAGGTATCACACATCACTTGACTGTCAGATGCACTCCCCAGCAAAATGTTGTTGCTGAAAAGTTCAATCAAACAATCTTTAATGCCTAATGGATCAGAATTACCAAATAAACTTTGGGCCGAGGCAGTTGCAACAGCTGTCTATGTCAGAAACCAGCTACCTACAATGGCACTGCAGGATAAAACAACTCCCCATGAGATGTGGAAAGGACACAAGACTAACCTCAGTCACCTGCGAGTGTTTGGATGTGTGTGTTATGCTCAAATACCAGATCAATTGCGACAAAATCTAGATGAAAAGGCAGAGTCCATGGCTTTTGTTGGACACATTACACAGAAAAAAGGCTATACACTGTACCAAGAGAGCACGCAGAGAATAGTTATTGGGGAAAACACAGTTTTCGATGAGCAAAGGTTTGGTAGCATGCCAACTCAGACTGAGAATGGGAAGCAACTGCTGATTTGAACCAGAAGATGGATGTGAGCCTTTCTCCTGTCATCACTCAAACTAACAACGTGACATCCACTCAGCCCAGGCGCTCTGTTCATTGTCACTAGCCACCAGTGAGTTATGGGATCGATGAGTATGCAAGCAATGTTGTGGAACACATGGCTTGTTATGCTGTTGACATTGTAGAACCTTCAGGTTTTGCTGAAGCGATCAAACGTCCTCAGTCAACTGAGTGGATAAAAGCTGCAGAAATAGAGTATCAAGCTCTTTTAGACACAAAACTTGGGAACTGGTCAACCTACCAAAATATCGTAGAGCGATTCACTTTAAATGGATTTTCAAGAATAAAATGTGATGCAGAAGGAAGTGTTGATCAGTTTAAGGCTCGTTTGTTGCAAAGGGTTTCGCACAAAATCCAGGAGTTAATTATGAGGAAACATTTGCACTTGTTGTCGCTCACTCGTCACTCAGAGCCATACTTTCCCATGCTGTTAGCAAAGACATGAAAATACATCAACTGGATGTGGTCACTGCATTCCCCAATGGCACTCTTTCTGAGGATACTCGCATGAAACAACCAGAGGGCTTTATTGAACAAGAGAGAGTCTTCTGTGTAAACTCAACAAATCACTTTATGGACTTAAGCAGTCACCTCGATGCCGGAACACCGTGTTACATGACTTCTTTCTATCCTTGCAGTTCAGCCAGTTGGATGCAGATCAATGTATATATACAAAAAACAACAATGATGCAGATACAATAATTGCGGTTTATGTGGATGACCTTGTTATTGTTAGCGTTACAGAAACAAAAATTACATATGTGAAATATCAACTAGCCCAGAAATTAATATGAAAGATTCAGGCAAAGCCTTTTTCTGTCTGGGAATGACCATCAAACAGAGCACTGACACCTTGGCTCTCAACCAGGAGGGTACATTCAACGGATCTTAAAGAGATTTGGAATAGAAAAAGCTAATCCCGTGTCAAATCTCACTGCAGCTGGATTCAAATTCATTATAGATGATGGCAACCGCCCAGTTGATTCACTTTTGTACCAATCTATTATCGGAAGTTTGCTATAAGCTGCAGTAGCTTCTCCCCCTGACATATTGCTTGCAGTGGGAGCGCTGTCAATGTTTAACTCCTGTCCAACAGAAACCAGTATGACAGCTGTGAAGAATGTGCTGAGATACTTGAAGGGAACGATGGATTATGGACTGAGTTGCCACAAAACCACAAATCAGTTTGTGGGTTACTCTGATGCCAGCTGGGGAAATGATAATGATGACAGGCATTCCAGTTCTGAAAATTTATTTACGAATGGTGAAGGAGCAAATAGTTGGATGAGGGAAATCCAGAGCAGAGTTGCATTATCTACAGCAGAGGCTGAATAGATAGGTATTTTTTATGCTACCAGAGAGGCTTTGTGGCTGATAATTCTATTCTCAGATATGATGCAATAAACAGTCAGACTCTACAACTCTACACAAGCACATAACCAGTCAACTATAGCTGTCGCAAATAACCTCAAAAGTACCAGAAAAACAAAGCACATGTACATTAAGTACCGCTACACTAAAGGGGCAATTGCTGCCCGCACAATGATGACTAAACATTGCCCTAGCGCTGACACACTCACTCAAATCTTACACTAAACCCTTGTTTAGTGTAAGATTTAGTCGTCTAAGAAGTTTCCTTGCAGTCAATTGAATTACAAACAACTAAATCTGTCACTACTTGCCTCATAGGTAGTTTTGGCACTGGTATGGATCTTTGTGGGAGCGTTGAAATGTATTATTTTGTAATAGTTCCATAAACGTTTTGTACAAGCATGCACTTGTTTCTTGGACACTCAGTATTATACATCTTTATCATAGGTGGTGGGTGTTTTCCATTGATTGAGCATTGATGCTGCTCATATATGTTTGTGTCATTATGTGGTAAGTGCAACATTTTTTTTGCTGTCTATGTCCACTAATGTCAGTTAAGTTTTAACCAAAATACAATCTAGTTGTGAATAAAGCTGTGTTGAACAATTTGTAAATGCACATAAATCACTCTGTCATTAAGATTAACTCTCATACATAAATTCACGAAATCGTTTCATCATGTAACACAATTGTATTTCTATACCAAAACATTATGTGAATCGTACTTATTAGATGTTGACCCGGTCTTATTTGTTATTGTTATTTGAATATTTATAAAGTTCGATTAAAACATTGTTACCTAAAATTGTTGAACAAAAATGAAATAATGATTAATAGCGAATCATCGCCAGTACAGATGATTTCATTTCACAAAACCCCAAAACCTTTATTTAGCTCAAACCGGAAATTTGCTGTCAAAGCATTTTGGCATGTTCGCCTGGGTAGTCAGAAATTCTGTGAAATGGAATATGTGCTAAAACTTCAGTGTTTTAATTTCAATTCAGCTCTATTCATAACAGAAAGTGGATGCAGCTATTACAGTCTACAAACTAAAAGAAGCTTACCCAATTTTTGACCTGCTGAGTAATGTTATAGAAGAGTGATTGTAGAGGAAATTGAACTGCTGCAAGTATCACCTGCTAGAAATATTAAAACTCAATTTTTTTTAGTTGTTTAAGATACCGAACTCGCAATTATTTATTCTTTCTTCTCTGGCCATGAGTATCCCTTTGTCGGGTTGAGGAATAGTTGATATTGCATGATCTCCAAAAAATACAATTGCTTTCTTAATTGCAGGCTATGGAGAGAGCGGTCTGAGAAAAGCTTACAGCTGATCATATACAAAATTATTTTGTAATATTGTGTGCAATTGGCTATTGATACTAAAACTAACTTTATGAAACTCCCAGAAAATTTCGAAGTTTACATTGTGTAGAACTATAAATAGGAGGATTGCTCCTGCCATCCTGAAGAAAACTTGAAAGAATGAGTACTAACATTTCTGTCTTGAATTAGTCTGTTAACTCACAAGCCATCTACTGAATCTTTCAGGTATTTTATCAACAAAACTGAAACTGTACAAACAATTTATGTAAGAGAAACCTGCACACTTGAGTATCAGGAATATGCTGGGAAAATGGAAAATGCTGTCGGGATGCGAATGAGGGCTTTGATGTTCCTAAGGCTACTTTTGGCTCCTCTTGTTGTGACAGCCATCTTGTTGCCAACCCAGTAGACCCTGTCAGGGCCGGTATTGTGCCGGTACTTTACCAGTACAGTCATTTATGCTTCACATCAGGTGGTAACTCTGCTGATTAATTCTATGGCTTGTACCAATGTTAACTATGGGTTTGTCTGATGCCAAATGACTAGCAGAGGGAACTTTCTGGAACACTGGTCATGACAGAGCTCCACCAAAGTCATGACAGTCCTCTCGCCATTGAAGAAAATATCTGTCTTTGGGAACATTTGTATACAGAAAGTAAACATGGTTGGGGTATGTCATACTCAAGTTAACTTTCTTTTTTGTGATTCTATATACAAATAATCGAATGCGTATATATACATACGTCATATAAATACAGTGCGTCTCTTCTGCGCCCTTTAACTGAGTTTGCCACTCAGGGCATCAGCTTGCCTTCTCAAGCAATCAATCTCCGCAATCACTGTCTTAGCCTCTGCCTTGGCTAAAGCGTTATTGCCAGCAGACAACTGCTGTTTGAGCACAACTAGCTTCAGCTCCTGCAAAGCTCTGTCCAGCATGCCTCTATTGCCTCAACTAGACATTTTCTGTCTGTCAAAAAAAAATACAGGAAAATTCGCAGCACAATTGACTGGTCTATTTCTTTAGGTCAGTCAACCTCTGTGGGGGCCTAAGGGCTGGGTCCATCTGTAACCAGCTTCAGTGCCACAGAGGTGCGTTCCTTTTTAGGAATCCTAAATACAGCACGGGTGTTGACTTTATTGGCTTGCTAGCTGATGCAGAAGGCCCACATGTTTTTTGCTTAGGACAGGTGAGGGGTGAACCTTCTCCCTTGCATGTAGGAACACTCTGAGTCAACTGCCCTCAGCCCAACTGCTCACTGGACAAACTTGCTAAGCTGGGTGAAGCTTGGCTTATTCACAGAGTGGATAATTCTGGTTTTTTTTACTTTCCTTGATTTGGGTAAACAGCGTAACCGCTCTAGCTGCCATACATCTTACAACAGCAAAACTTTGGTTATAAAGAGGTATCGACTGGATCAAACATTGTTACAGAGCGGCTTGGATAAGTAGGAAGGGCAGATCCTCTGATCTTGGTTCATAGAGTTCACTAGACTTGGAGCATTGGAGCACTGCTCAATGAATTTTTGAAAGGGCTAGCACCTTCCTTAGATTCTTGCCCGCACTCTCGGCATTGTACTTTCTCTGTGTCCAAGGTTATCTTTTCATAGAACGTGATGAGAACTACAGAGTCATTTATGCAGGTCTAGAGGTCACAGTGCCTCTCTCAGGGTGGCCTCAATTGAGGGTGTAGACAATGAGTACAGTGTTTTCTCTTCAGTCAAAGCCTTCAGACTGTCCAGTACCATTGCCATGGGATCACTGGTAGTTCTAGGGGGTATGTTGTGTATAATGCTGGCCCAGAGGACTCTGTGATAGCAGAGTAGCGTCTCTCAATTTTTCTTTGTCTTCTGTTTCACCTCCAATAGTTGTCACATGAATGGGGAGCTCATCATGAGAGGTCTTCGCTTTCAGATGTTCGTTACCTGCTCATCCTGTGTCTGCAAGGACTGCTGGCTGCATTGCCAGGAGATGCCATTGCAAATACACATTTCCTATCATCATGCTAAAGGGGACCAGCATTATTTGTTGTCTCGGTCTGTTGGCATGTTTTTGGAGTACAGTCTTATACTGCATCAGGAGGCTGGGCAACTTTGACAACACCTGTCTTGGGGCCAGTCAAAACTGTGCCCTCAGAGCAGTGAATATTCCCTGCAAGTGTGGAGGTTCGCGATGCTCTAGCAAGCTGCCATGCAAAGATTCTCTCAAAATACAGTAAAACGATGTATTCTGGCAATTTATGGCCTCCCCAACATCAACTAAATGGGCAATGAAATACTCCTCATTGCCTGTATTTCCATAATTTGATGATTTGAGCAGGTTATGTGCATTAGCAGGATTTGGACGCGTGACAGTTTGCAATGCTTCCGTCAGGTGGTTTGTCACATTTGTATCTGGAGTCACAGTGGGTGTTCTGTGAGCTCTGCAGGCACGTTGGGCTGCCATTGTTATGTTAGGAGGAGCAATTTAACCGCTGTGATACAAATGGGAGCTAGTCAACTGAAGACAACATTGGTATCACTATGTGCAGGTCCGGTGTTTATGAACACAGTGATGGTATGCATGGTAAGTATCTCCATATCTGGAAATACAGAGCGGGTATTCAGTTCAGTAAGTGGAAAGAGACTCAACGCCAATGCAGTTGACATGGAAAAATGTTGCAGTGCTGAGTAATACTCAACACCAAGTCAATACTGTCTTTTTCGTGTCCTGTTCAAGCAACTACAGGGCCAGTAATGATACTTCAGGCATAGTGAAGACTCTACCCTATGGTAGTTGGCTGCTGGACAGCAAAGAGAATACTCTACAAGGTCACAAGCAGTCGCTTGAAAGACACAGCAATGTACATAGCTGGTATTGTACATTGCACAGTTTGAGTAACAACTCATGTTGACTTTTAGCTTAACAGTAAGCTGGTACCATGGAATACAGGTCTGGTTTGCTGGTTCTGCAGTTTGCAAAGCAAGTTTTGAGTAGCTGAACAACGTGAGAAACCTATCCCGCCATTGCCACCAGTTTGATGGGTTCTGCCATTCACATAACGTAACCACAACTGTTCACTAACGGCTGAATACAAATATCCACCTTGTCTGCTGGCACAGCACATTGAACACCCTCTACAGGTTTGACAACCGGTATCTCCATTCACCAAAGTGGACTCTGGGCTGATAAACTGTTATAGAGGAGTAACTTATCCACTCCAAAACTAGCAATAATAAATTTCAAGTCTATACATTTATCGTTTCATTCAATACCATTATAAGATCAATGGTAGCAGTAGAAAAAAGTAGGAACAGAGTTTCGCAAGTGGCAATGAATACGTGAAAGCTCTGCCTTTTATGGGTCAAATGACAGGAAGTTAACAGGAAATCGTTGGTCTATTTAGCTAGTAGACCAATGATACAGTGGACAATATATAGGGAAATGGATGCAACTGCTAGTTATATCTATAGTCCAATATAATAACAGGCATAAGGTTAATTACAGATGGCACCAAGAAGTAGGGGGCAGACCCACTGAGTTGTTGTCTGGTACAACGCGCTGTTAGAGGAATATCAGTTCTTGGTTAATCCTCGGTCTTTGTACTGCCTTTGGTCCTGAAATACTGGAATCTGGAGCTACTTGGGACATGGATAACAGCTCCTGTGGGCTTTAGGCTACTTTAAGTTCCTTTGGCTAAGGCAGCCGTCATGTTGTCAGCCCTGGACACTTTTCCAGGGCCGGTACTTTGCCTGTATTTTGCCGATACCTTGCTGGTACTGGCATTCATGCTTTGAGTTTGTGGAAGCTCTACCAGCTCATTTTGTGGCTTGTGGAAGTGCTAACTATGGGTCTGGCTGATGCAAAATGGCTAACAGAGGGTCATTTCTGACTCACTGGCTATGACAGAGCTCCATTCCAATCCGCCACAATAGCTAATCATGTACATGGTTCTTATAATTAGCCTTAATTATGATCATTTTTTAATAGAAGATTAGTTCTTCAAGGGGTAAAATCATCATGAATCTCCAAGTGTTGTTGGATTTTGACATGACATTGGGATGATTAACATATGTTAGTTTTATAAATGGGTGTTACATGACCTACTTTAATGCAGCTGAAAATCAAATGTGTCCAATTATGCATTTGCACACAATGGCCAGTTGAAACTATTAAAGTTGATTGTTATCTGCAACATGAATCGTTGATGTTAAATGTAGTCATTCAACTGAGCAATACCGCGACGTTAATGGGAATGTAACCTAACGCCAATTCAAATTACCCAGAGAACACAACTCTGAATTGAACAACAGCCATGATGCTAAAGAAGTGAGGTGTCTTTGACTGAGGATAAAGTAATTGTTGGAATTTGAGGGAAATAGTTTCATTTGGACTATTTAGAATAAATGTCTGTAATTTAAGAACACGTGATGAGATAAGACCCCGCCATGCATTACAAAAGATGCAACTGAATGATGTAGCAGCAGTATTTTTTTCTCCCATTTTTGAGGCTAAGTTGTCTGCCAAAGAAGAATGACCAAAAACTACACACAAATATGAACGTACAGACAGACCCACTGACAGACATTTTTCAATTTCGTACTAATAAATAATCATTAGTATTATATACAAACATAAGTTATATGAATTGCTTTATTTGAACAAGTAAGTAAAACATTTTTATGAAGTATTTAGTATTAAGTTCTAGGATTTTTCAATATTATGGCTTTGTTTTTGCTTCTAGGATTTCTTTTGTAAGTATTATTTAGCAAGTCCGTTTTAATTATTATTAATGCTATACCAGAAACATCTGGAGTAAATTTGTAGCAACTTTTTCCGTCTCAAATATGTAAGATGTATATTAGCTTTGCTAATTAAGTGACGAGGTGCCTAAAAGAGCTTTTAATAAAACCTTTATTCTAGGGATTCAGATATTGATCTTGAAAGATTGAACATGAACTCCAGTTTGTGTGCAATAGCACTTTTATCAAGAGTAAACAAAATAGTTGGCTCACGACAAGCGGATCCAAAAAATAAAAAAGTGTTACATATATTACATAATACATGTATTTTTTAGTGAAACCTCCTCAAATCAACGAAGTGACGTACTGCAGTGTAATTCCACTAGAAAAAAAATTTTATCAAGTGCAAAAGGCTAAAAATTATATTAAAACGATATGCAATAATACAGTATGTAAAAAAAGTAAAAGTTTGATAATTTATAGAAAAAGGAGTTTTGCAGCTTTTCTGTTCTACATCTAGGTATCTGTGTAGACTGGGACACTCGTGTGACTCTCCCGCTCTTGCGTATTATGAGTTGATTCAGTGGGTGGCCATTTTTATTTCCCATTTGCGAACGCCTGTGTCCAACAAAGTTGTCTAGTAGACCCTCATTTTGCTCAAAGAAGCAAATATTTGTTGAAACTTTTCCTTTTTGTTCCATTTAACTTGTTGCTTCCTCGATCTTCTTCTTCAGCTCCAATTGCTTTCACATTAGTCATCTCACCAGTGGAAGAGAAACTCAGCATAAGTTTTTTCACATAAAAACTACCGAGAGAAAGGAAGAATTATACTGAGTCCAATCAGATAAGACTTTTAGGTCCGGTTTACAAGGGTTTTGCTATGCGCACGTTGTAAAAATGTTCAGATTGGTTCGTACCAATACCGATCCTGTTTCGTCTCAAAACTAAAATGGGTCCAAGGTGTTTTCATACGGATACGAGACTAATACGCCAGACAAACAATTGTCTGAACAGGCACTTTAGTGCGGACCAGTACCCAATCGTAGCTGTTACAAATTTTTATCGTGTTTCGTAGCGTACTAGTGTAAACCGAGTATTAATGTATTCAGTGGCTCATCCCGGTGATAAAACTTATTAATTTGCTTATTTGCACCAAATTTGGTAAAAAATCTTTTTCATTAGAATACAGCAAGTTTATAGATCAGAAGTTGCTGTTCTTTGTTAAGATAATTATCATTCTCAAACAAGATTGTACAAAGTTAGTTTGAGTTAGATACATAGTGACTGGGGAAAGACTGTTAATAGCTTTGGAAGGGCTAGTTGTTGATACCAACTGTCTTGATAGCCAACACGCTCACATTTAATTATCTCATCTCAGGCAACACTTTTCACTGCTTACTAGATTTAATCACCTTAGACATATCTGAAATTTATATATCAATCAAATTGTTTTATTCACCACCTTTGAAAACCCGGATTTATTGTAGGAAATTCAATAACCCAGAACTCAGTTTGACACTTTTTTTGAAACTAAGAAATTTTCAAATCCCTCAGTTAATGGAAAACCATTTCATTTTTAGTAGAAACAAAAAAAGTGTGCTCCTTTATATTTCAACAATTGACTTTATTGAATGAGGTCCACACACCTGATCAACTCTGAAGATTTCCTTCTTTGGAAAAGGTCTCCCTCTATTTTCAATGTTGTTACTTTAGGAGCTACAAGATTGAGTGTTGGTACATCCGTCTCATACACATACATGTGTGTGATGTGGTGTGTGCCAATCTCTTCTAGTATCTCTTGGTCATTCTTGTATCTCTTGAATGTGCACTCCCACACCTCAGGAATTCTATCCACTGCAGGCTGACCAGAGTGTCTCAACCAGATTCCTATCCAATAAAACAATGTATATATACAATGTGAGTAACTACAACTCTGTATATGTCATAATGTTACAATTGGTGTTATACATTAGTGACCATACAACAAAATATCCTATTCATATTGGCATATTGGTGAAATTTGCAATGAAACTGTAGTTTAAATACGGAGATAATTATTTCCTCGCCATTTTATTTTCAGTGACAGCTGACCTCACACAAACAAAAACATCCAATCATATTTTCAAATAAGTTTAAGTGTTACTTGCACACAATTAGTTTGTACTATAAACTTTTAAATCTGTATAGAAGCAAACTAAAAATAATCCATGATGGGTACATAGCAGTACTGGTAATGAACAAGCTGCACACAAATAATTACACATTACTTAGCTTAATTGTTATATAATATACATTTTAATAACCAATATACTACTGATTAGTTATCTATACACAGAAATGGAGAAGTAACAAGTACTGGGATCAATCATGTATCGGTAGCCAGTATCGCTGTACATTTTCACGCTTTTGTTTCCTGGCAAAACAAAACCATGTGTCTAGTGAGGATAGGGCAAGGTATGAATATGGATTAATTTAAACAGGAAATTTACAGTAATTTAATTTTTGTTTAAAATTCTTGCAAACAAGCAGACAACAACAAAAATACAACAATTCATTGAACATTATAAAATGTGAGCAGCTTTACACCACTAAAAAAACCAAAAACTGAAATTAGTGTTGGCAGTTTGGACAGCGATTGCATTAAAACTCTTTAAGGCAGCCCATTGTGGACAGGGATCTCTTTGAGGATCTTTTTAAAAGTAAGCCCATTATTTTCAGCTTTTGTGTTACTAAAATCTCCCACTTGCTCAATAGATGTTTGGTTTTACTAGCAGCAACTGTAATGGGTCAGTGTTTTTAAGCTGCAATTTATTTCTTCGGTTGGAGGAACAAAACTTGGACATATTTAACAAAACAATCAAGTTGCGATCAACATGTACAAATAACATGATGCACTTTACACAATGCCTAGTAAATAACTGATTGTATTTGTCAGCTGCAGTGACGGGTGCAAAATAGATAAATAAATATGATATCAATCAACATCAATCAACAATTACCAATGACCACACAGTTTCTATCATTAAGCATTTATACCTGTAATTGTAATAATGACAGCCTTCGCTTTTAGTTGGCTCAGTAAAATGAATTTTCTCTTAACAAATAAATATTTCCATTGTTAAAAAGAAACACATTAATAATTTTTATCAGCTGGACAAATGCGATGTATCTAAACAATCATTATTGGTATGAAACGAAATAAAATTATTTTCAACCAAAAACTGACAGTAGGCTCAAAACTGATCATTTAGGATGATCCTATTGGCTGAAAAATACTCAATGAGGTGACAACTCCTCATCAGTCACTGACACAGGCAGACACTTGTTTTTCGTAATCATTGCATTGCTGAGTTCTTGAAATACTAAAGCAATTCAAGAGCTGCGATATTTTTATGAAGTGCCACAATGCGTTTCTAGTTGTTTGAATAAATCTGACTACTAAGTGTAATTTTGTGCCTCCATATTTCTGCAATGATAGCGAATGTTGCTGTATTTGGTTTATACAAAAGAGCATCAAACTAAGTAGTTCTGATCTTCCAGCATGTTTGTTAAATTTTCTGTTGAGTTAAAGTTGAAACGATCAATACACAAAAACCTTTTCATTGCATTTGCAAGTCACATTGTGGTTTATAAATTTCAAACAAGTTTAAAGTATGTTGTAGTCCTGTATGTTCATGAGTAGCAAATTATCATATTGACATTTAAATTTTCTGACACTTCAATGAAGATTATGTTAAGCGGAAGCCGACGAAATCCTTCATCTAGAGATTCTGTGGACTTCTGTCATAGGATTTTGTAAAGAAGATGGTTGATAGAACAAGTGGTTACAACAGCTGTCTCTACATTGAAGCCCAAAGCATTTTTCTACTTCGAAAGGCTTCTCTATTTGTAGTTTTTATTTACGGAAATGAGTTCTGACATAACAAAACTTTTTCTCATTATTGCGTTACGTGATGCTCTGTATTTTCTTGAAATGAAACTTTTCCTTGCTCCAGTTCCTTTTTGAGGCAAAATTTTCTACGGAGGTCAAAAGCAAACTTATTGTCAATTATACTTTTGATACAAGGGGTCGTTTTTATAATTTTGTAGAGTTCTCTGCTTCAAAATTATGTAGTTTGAGGCGAAGGTTATTGCAAGTACTTTCATGTACCCAAAATATTGCTTTATTGAATGGTTACTTTTTGCTCATTTTGTTTTCGATAAGTTGTACAACAAAATTGTGCATTTCATTGGCGAGAATGATTCTTAGTGCAAATTTCACAAGAAATGACAACTTCTATTTTAGGCTTTCAAGCAAACCTGAAGACTTAGTTTATTATGTTTTTATTCAACATGTTTTAGATTTGTATGGCTGCATAGTCACCACAATTATGTTTTGTATTCCTGTCGGTAATCTAGACAGAAATTAAAAATCTTAATTATTGGTCATCCTATGAAAAGTCGTGTGTGCTAGAGTTTTTTTTGTATCATTTTGTAGTGCTTCTTAACCATATATCAGAGATATATTAGTATACAAATAAACTTTTACAACACTTCAAAATGAAACATAAATCTGCTGTCAATGTCCTCTGTAACAAAATTTTTTTATGAAAATGTGTGGGAAACTTTAAATAGCAAAAAAACAACGTAAAAAAAACTTCATGAAGATGGCAATATTTGGACACTAAACAGCAATAAAGCATTACTCACTGAGGTTTTATTAATGTCCGAGCAGAATGTTTTTTTGATGTTTGAAACCAACCAATGATAAACGTTTTGAGATGGGTATAAGAATAAGTGAAATAAACGACTTACAAAAACGATTTTAAAATGATGTCAACTATGGTTATAATACCGTATTAAAGAACAATTTGAAGAGTTAGTCGATGACAAGTATGGTATTTGGTCAAGTCGGTTTTTAAACAGAAATCCACTCCTCATACACTACTTTTGTCATTTCATGTGGATAATTTCTAACAGGATGCAATTGATGTCAATGAAGGCCTCTGTGCAGAATTTGTGGCATCGCTGTTTGTGAAAATAGCACCGGATTGTTCTGTTGCAGAAACTAATGAACAAAATAACATTCTCAGTAAGTGACTCACTAACATAAAGTGATTTGTACAAAAGCTGTGCCATTTGAATGAAGCTGCACTTTTAGAGAGATATCAACTATTACAAAAGGTTAATAAAGAATTAATTACACTTATCAAATCACAAAAACTAAGTTAGTTATTGATAATGGTGAAGGGTAAAAACTGGTAATAGTTGCTATAACTCACTCATTTATAAACATTTTGGCAAAAAGATGTTAAAAAAATAGTTCTGGTGTCGGTTTGCTCAACCCATTATACAGTGACACCCATTCACTGCCTGCTCTTGGTCTCAAGTCAGTTCTGTTGTGTTTGCAGTTGTTTTCTCTCTCAAGATACTTAACGCTCATCATGTACACTAATTGTAGTTGTCTTACAGTTTCTGTTCATGTCAAAATCTGTGCAGAGAGTTCTAGATATTCTGCGAAAATAATTATTTGAAGCTACGGCTATACGTTTGATTAATTGGTGCAAGACCGTTGGCGAGGAGTGGGCAAGACAAACAAGGTCAGTCAGTCCTATTTGGTTGTGAGCAAGCCCATGGCCATAAACTGCAAAGCATACACAGTGTTGTATTAGCAGCATAATAGTTATTCTCCAATTTTTCACTGCAGTAGATGTTTTCTTGAACTAATCAATATCTTCAAGAGTTGTCTCAACTACCAACAGCTAGTCATTTAGAGCTCAGTAGACATCACTGCAAATGGGTTGTATATTCTACAGCATCCTTTGGTACACCACAAACTTGAGGTCAATTGTACTGCACTGAGAAAACTTGTAAAAAAAAGCTCATGCTAACAAATCAAGCAAAATCAAGGACTGACTTAACGTTTGTGTTACTGACAGTCAAAAGATGCAACAACTTTGATTTTGAACAGTGACAGCAAGAATCTGAACAACTAGATCCAATTTTAAACAAAACTCATTTTTTGTTATCTGTCTCTAAATTGTAGCAAAATTCTACTGCATTGTTACGTCTTTAGCCAAGGAGTGCTGCCCATTAGTGCTTCATTACAGGACTCGTTAGATTGCATTCTAGTCTAAACTACTAGGAATAACTTTAACTTAGTACTATTAAGAGTATCCGCAACATGTTCATCAAACAAAGGATCAAAAATTAAAATTAGCTTAGAACATTATAATTTTTTGATCACTTTTTATAAAGTATCCAACAGATCACAACGAAGATAACTCCCAATTGTTACATATTAAAAAAAAAACAGGAAAGGCTCGTTGAAAAACAACAACAGCCTGAAAACTTGCTTTTTGTACTTAATATATTTTCAGCGATGGTAATTGTTTGGTAATATTTTTATGGCAACAGGGTCGGTTCATGAAAGTGAACAAATTAAAGTCAGTTGTTGTGATTTACTTATTGTTCAGTTTCCTTTGCAACTTACAAACAATATAAGTGAATGCCCGTTGACTATTATTTTATTCAGTTAACTACTTTTTGTTCACTCAAGAGTAGATTTATTGATTATATTTATTACCAATCTGATTATATCCATTGCATGGTTTTTGGTGAATTATTATGTATTGCTACATCTTCAGTTTACCCAAGGAGTTCTGCCCATTGGTGATGCAATACACGAGTCTTTAGATTGCATTCTAGTCAGGACTACTAGGAATAACTCTAACAATAGTATTATTGGTTGTTTAGGAGAGCTGAGCTGACTCTACTGGTTGCAGGTTGTTAGTTTGGTATTGGAGTGGTGTAGGAGACCTGCCACTTGGGTAAACTTGGTACAGTAATACTGGAATAGCTAACAGTACTACAAATCCTGGTGGGAGAAAAAAAGCAAGAGGTCCACAATTATATTAGGTACTCCAAATACCGAAGCCATGATTGTGTGATTTAAGGGTATCAAGGAAACCACAAGTTATGTTCTTGGAGGTTTTAAAAGTCATCTACATTCACACGTTTGCTTGCATTGATATACTAACTAGAAAGTTTTGGATTTACTGATATTTAATATGTTTTCTTATGCAGTATCATGTCTGTAATTGTAGAGATAATAAGAGTTTATGGCTGATGAGCTTCATGCACAAATGGCTTATCAGCTGTCAAGGAATGCTGCAATTAAGTGACTCACAGCATTGATGGCTTAAAGAGAGCCCTCCCTGGAGAAGCTCACGGTACTAGTAGGACTAACAGGGCTGGGTTTGGAACAGTAGCAACTGTGACTATGTATGTCATTTGATATCATTCAATGGGCTATTTTGATATCTATTCTCTGTAAATTAGTACATCTATTACTTGTGAACGATGGAAAATTTTAAGTATAGCGGAACAACTGTACACATTAGGCACCAATCTCATATCGTTTAGGAATAAACTGGTAAATTAACGAAATGAATGGTGGAAGACCTGGATAACCCACAAAAAAAGTAGTAACACACAGCAGTTAGTTGGTAATCTTTCGGATTTTTATTTTTTTCAAAATTATCAGCAGATTCAAACAGACCAGGAGTTATTTAACAATAATCAGTGAAACAATTACATTTTTGTTACCAAAATTACAAGAACAAGAAGTTTTTACCTAAAATATTTTTACCCCAGGTATTGTAGTTCTTCTTTTCAGTTAAAAATGTTGATTTAAAGCCAATTTTGAGACCAATAACAGGAAAATGAAAGTTGCACACATTTTAAATTAACTATCATGCTGCATTGCTAAGTTTAATTCACTCTTTTTGTAAAATCTATTGATGAACAATTATTGCCAGTAACAGCCAACACTGAAGAAACATATTGCTATTTAATTTGTACAGCTGGAAGTGGCGATAGAAAATGAATAAAAATATGTCATGTTCTCAAAAAACATGGTTCACTTAGTTCAAACTCAACAGGCTTCATAGTACGTTTGTTCTCAATTATCACAATGTTTTAACTGACTTCTTGCTGTTCCCAGATCATTTCTATGTTATGCATACACTTACCTCCATGAGAGCTAGTAGAACGGAACTGTTTAGTTGACTCTCCACTGTCATTTCCACCCAACTCATCAGTTGGTTCTTTACTTTCATAAGCACCCATAGTTTTGAGCTGTTTACTTAAATGACAAATTACATAACCCTGTTCACCATTGTCATCAAGATCTCTACATCAATCTACAAACAAACAGCTCATGTAACTTTTTTTGTCAGGCATTTTTTTCCTTCAGCAAACTATTATGATTTCAAATTGATTTTGTGATGGTCTAGTTGTTGATACTAACAGTGTGTGTAACTTCAATTAAGGTCAGGTAGTGAAAGAAAACGCTCATTTTACCAGAAGGTATCAATCGTAGCTATTTACTCTGGGTTAATCCAGCCATAATGGATACTCAGTTGTCCGTCTAAAGTTGATGGCATTCCTGAAGTCGCAGTTTCAAAATAGGGATATAATAAACTGAGCCTTTACTAGAGAGAATATGCACCGTATAAACATGTAGAGGGGTACTTCCCTTTTAATATATTTTGTATGTGAGAGGTAGTTTTACAGATGTTGGTCCAATATACAGTTCATTCGGACTAGTAAGTACAATTATGGCATATTATACATTTTATATATGTTAGTCTGGAAATAACTGTTCATCACCGGAGAGCATGAGTAAGCTTCAGTAGGGAGTTTTAGTAAACCAATTAAATCAGTGTATTCTTGTTGTCTTACTCGTCTAAGTTGTCAACTTCAAAGGTCTAAAGCTTGTGTGAAATATTAAACTGACTTCGCCATTTCCAAAAAAAAACTGCATCTCACAATATACATTGTTCTATTTCTGAATGTACTCAACTGCTTTGTTTTGAGTCCATGTGTTTCATCGGTGCTTACAGCAAGGTCAACACAAGGAACACTGCTATTTATTTAGCTTTTTAGAAACTTGGCACTGTTTGTGTAAATTAAAATCTACCATAGGATGTACCTGGAAAAACAATAAACTTATTGAATGGTCCTCTGTTACAATGACAATACATAGGCAGCATGGTGAGCAAAAACACAGTAGTTTAAATGTAAAAAGCATCCTTTGGCTAAATGCAATCAGATATGTGGAACTGGAGAGTAACACCAGCAAGTGGCAGCTCCATTATAATACCCCATGACGAATATAAAAAAGGTAATTGCAACTTATTCGTGAAGGTTGTAGTTTTAAACTAACTTTTACCAATCTCCATTATTATTCTGTAGTACTATTTTTTCCTCTTTTTTGAAATAGTGACTATTTTAGGTTATATAGTGAAAAAACAAAGTGGGATGTAAATTTTTGGCACCTCTCCTATTTGGTCTTCAATTTTTGTCTAGCCAATTCCAAAATTAAACCTGCATATTTTGATCAAAAATGATCATCTAGTTTTTTTCATTTTAAACTGTGAAATATTCTCACATGAAGGCAGTTGAGTACTTAATAATAATTGTACTAAAAATTAAAAAAATTGCAGACTTTAAAAAACATATTTTCAAGAACTTAGATGCTTGTTGCAATCTCTTGTTTTACAATTCAATGCAATTCAATGCCAACATTTCCAAGCCTCTACTTCAATGTTACCAAGTCGAGTTTTGGAAACATTACTCCATAGCTGCGTGTAACTTGATGAATTATTCGAATAAGATTAATACCAGGTCTGCATTGATAAGTCTGTAGAAAGTAACTTACGTGGAAGAAGGCAACCCCTTAAATGTAATTTCGAACCACACTCAACCTTGGACAGTTTAAACTAAACAATATTTATTGAAAGCATGTTTTGAGCCATTTAGTGATTTACTGCTATCACTGTGGCAACAAGGTAATAACATGACAAACAATTTTTGGCCTCAAAATGTATGATGATGCGTTGCACACAGGTATTTGACCTCATGAAGTATTACCGAGCTGTTACTTAAAATTGTTCCATCATGGCAGCAGCAGCAGTGGTACCAGCAGTGGTGTCAGCAGCGATGGTGGCGGTGATGACCGCGACGAGGGTGGACAAGGCGGCAACAACAATCGCGATGAAGGCAGCGACGAAGGCGACAGCGGCAATGGCGGTGACGGGGGGGGGGGGGGGATGCAGTGATGGTGATGACATTGATGACATTGATGACATTGATGATGGTGATGATGACGATGACAGTGATGACATCAACGATTGACGACGAGGACCGACGATCGAAAACAACGATCGACTACAACAATCGTCGATGAAAATCGACATCGATGAGCGGCGACGGTGTTTAATGACGTCGATGTGGTGTCAACAAGCAACGACGACAATTGACGACGACTATTGACAATTTTTGATGACGATCAACAATGACAATCGACAGCAATCAACAATCGATGACGACGACTATTGACGATCGACGACGACATTGGCCATGACGATGATAATAATGATGTTTTGCTATTGTTGCTTTAGATGCTGTAGCTTTTACTGTCCAATATCAGTTTCTCCAAAACACGAATGTCTGTGAACATGAATCAGTTTTTTTATTTTCATGTACACAAATCGACAACTTTTCAAGAATACATCTCGTCACTTTTAAACATGTTTTTTATTTCGCTGTCGTCTTAGGGAATGAAAACTGTGCAAAGCCACCTTGTGAAAGAGACCAGTTTTACTCTCTAACACAAAAATACTTTGCCAATTAATCCGGTATATACCCTGAGTTAACTTAGCCTCCAGCTCCTAATGCCAGTCTTCCAACTATGTAGGTAGCTTGTCTTTGAGTGGCTGTTATGTTGTAGTTACGCGTTGAGTAGATGACTCCATCAACACCAATTAAATGTGTAAACCTTGTATTGGCTCGGGCCAATTGTTAGCAATTGCTAATGATCCCATCTGATACAACCAGGTCGCACCGCACATTCAACAGCCTATCAGTTAATAGTAGGTAGGTTTGATGTACCCAACCTTCAGTTTGTACTCTCAAAAGATGTTCTCAGTCACACACTTATTGACCAGCTCACAACTATACTAATAAATTGGATATCAAGTCTGGTTGCAGCTAACTATTATTAGTTTCTTGCTTGAGCATCGGACAAACAGTTGTTAATGAGATAACATCGTAAAATGTTTTTCATCCCCTTTACTTCGAGATGCAGCCAAACCAACTTGGATTGGATTTGAATAGTCTGAGGTAAGTCTTTGAAACTACCTGTCAGTATGCATTTGCACCTGGAAAAGACTGTGAGACAAAGGTATAGGCAGCATATGGAGGCTTCTTCACTTCAGTCATTGTCAACTTCTGCAGCCAGGATAAACAATGTGTACTTTGATTGCACTAAACAATTACACACAGCAACGTTCAACTGCTGAAATACTCTATCAGTTGTCCATGAACATATTTGAAATGAGCAGAGAAACCAAACTGAATGTGTTATTTTCTCTAAATGGTTTCATTACCCATACCTAGCACCAACTGAAGCCTTTGCCTACATCAAACTGTGTATAAATTAATCAGTCAAACTATCATATTAGCCATGGATTAGAATTAGACAATCAGTAGCTGATGCAAGAAAATTTTACAGCCCTCCCAAAGTTACTGGAACGATACAAGTGTGGCTGTGCATAGCTAAACCACAGATGGCCAGCTTAGCAAAAAATTTTGTTAGACTCGCTGAAAATCATTTATGTTGAAGCCATCTAACTCAGCAGATCTGAATTTACCAACAATAAACACCCACCTGATAAATAGCCTTAGAACTAAACTGATCACATGAAGTGACCCTGTCTACAAACTGAAGAACTCAGCCATAACTAGACATATATTGAACAGATAAGGTAAAGTTGTACGTTGCGGTGTACAGTAACAAATGCTATAACTAATTAACAGCCAATGAATAACGCTCAAGCCCCAGCAGATAACATGTTTTAGTTTCTGTGTATCTGACAGTATACAATAACTTGTTTCTGCTGTTTCAAAGCACTTTGTGAAGAGTTAACACTCCCAGTGGCTACCTTACTAATGCCATGGTTAGCTTGCATTGAGTGGTTGGTTTGGTGTTGATAACCATTTCTGGAGGGGTGCTGTACAAATACATTGGCATTGCAATCAGCGTCACATGAGTTTGTAAACTTTGTAGTAGCCGATGTGGCTGCATAGCAACTTGTAATGGTACCATTGGGTACAAAATGTTTATACAATTATGTACCGATGTGCTTTCTTTTGGAATTGGCTGCATGTCAAGTTTGATTGGCACTTTTGCAGTGGAAGATGGTTGAGACCTACTCGCATGTGTTATGCACCAGACCTGATGTGGAAATATCTGCTAACAGTATCAGGACTGATGTCCTTTGATGGACAGATTCTGTTGCATAGATGACCCCATCATCTCTTTTTCTACCAACTCTTGTCTCATCCTATCTTGTGTTAAAGTGAATGAAACGGCAAGGAATATAATTGCACATTTAAGAGTGTGCCAGCCAATGATAACAGCATTTGATGTGCTAAAAAGTTCATATTATTTTTCATAGTACAGAGGGATGTTCTCAACTAGGAAATTACTGGCCCGTTGCACCTCAACGCCAGACTTTAGCATCAATTTTTACAATAGCCACTTTTAATTAAATAGTGCCTGAGTGGAGATCATTACTGAAACGCAATAAAGAAATGGGTATCCAGCAATTTTACTTCATCAAAGTTCAACTTAACCATCTTGACTTCATTAGGTTGTCAAGTTTTTCCCAATATACTTTTATTACATGCATTGGCTATGGCAAACATGGATCGCTAAAAAAATTGAAGTTTTATAAAATGCTCATTGCATGTACCAAGTTAACACTTAACCACTCATCCTGGTCAAAACGTGTATTATATAATTTCTTAAAATCAAACATTAGCCATAAACTTAAATGAAACAGTGACTGACTGATGCATGATGAAATAAGTGTTTTCATTCATCTACTGAAAGAAAGATTGACATCAAAAGTATTCGCGACCTGTTCGTCGAACAAAATACCAAAAATATTGGGTGTTCGTAATTAAATATGTAGCCGATGCAACGGAACAATAGTTTAGAACTGCATAAATATTCAATGAAATGTTTAGTTTACCAAACAAGTCATAAAGAAGATGACTCCCAACTTTTAAAATAATTAAGAAAATAATAAAATTTGAACTGCTACAAACTGGAATAGTTTGTCAAGTTGCCCTTCAATTTAGTAAATTGTGACTGCTTGCAATTATTTTGAATTATTTTTCAATGATATAAAACCGGTTTATGAAAATGAACAAAATTAACTCGCTCGTTATTATTTATTTAGTGTTCAGTTTAGTTCGCGACACACAAACAACATAAATAAATACTCGTTGATTGTCTTTTTTATTCAGTGGGCTACTTTTTCTTGACCAACGAGTTCCGAACAAAATGATTATTTATTGATTAAATTTATTGTCGGTCTGATTGTATTTTTATTACAATGTGTTCGGAAAACAGAGGTCGCGAATACTCTCATTATGTACTGGGTAGTCCCATACATAAACTTTAAATGTGCAAATTTTTAGAATAGCAGGAAGTTTTTTGCGTTTTGGAAAATTTGCTATCTAAATTTATCTATGGAAGATCAGTCAACAATCTCAGCCCCAAATAATATATAGACCCGCTATAAAACTGATAACATTAAGTGGTCATTTATTGAGTGCAATAAGGGATAGTAGAGAGCTTGTAGATAACAGCTCGAACTCCTATTAGCCAATGAGTGTTTGGAAATACCAGAAATATGTTAGTAGTAATATATGAGCAGATCTCCCTACCAAGTGTTTTTTTGTGGATTAAATCATGGAGGTTATGCAATGGGTTACGATGTTGGATGAATTCGCCGAGTTTATATTGTATTTTATCTGAGGGGTATTTGAGTGGCATTTGAGTGGCAATTAAGTGGCATTTGAGTTTTGATTATTTTTTTACTTGATTTGAACTTATATGGCATATAGATTTTGAATGTATGGCATTTAAGTTTCGATAACTTTTTCGATAGCTATATATATATATATTTATGTACATTGAATAGAAATTAAATATTATATGATTGTATATATTAAAGTTTATGTTCTTGAAAAAGCCATAACATAACTTCAAACGAAGTAATAGATGAATATAAACATTCATCTGTTTGAATATAGCGTAAAATAATAGGTTTAAACTTGAGCATTAGTTCTTCACTCCATTGGGCTTTAACTAATCTTTGTGCGAGATCTTGATCCCATACCTTTTTCTTAATTTTTTTTAAAAAATGGTTAATATTTACGATTTTAGACATTTTCAAAACTGTCTTCAAATTGTTTTGAATTGTTAGTTTTAAGAATGTTTTCTGGTTGTCAGCATTCTGGTGTAATGAATGTGGTTGGTACTGTATGGGTAGCTCTCCGTATAAAGATGCTAAAGTTAGCAAATGCTGTGTTATACAGAAAAACACAGCTTGCAATGTTAATGGATATTTCGCATTTTCCTGCACGGCTACATTTTCTTTGATATACTGGTGATAAATCTCTGGGAGGAAGTCTGTTATTGTACATGGCTTTGAACTCATAATGAACTAAAACAAAAAAGTTATGTGTTAGTATAGGATGATTAAACAGTGTTGTAAAATAATTACATTTTAGCTTCGATTAAAATAGTTTTTTTTATTAATTCTTACCTTATCACCAAGAAAATCAGCTGTAGTAGTTGATACTCCTGAAGTTATTGTAGTAGTTAATGCTCCTGAGGTTATTGCTGAAGAGAATGATTTTTATGTAGAGAGAGTTGTTCTTATATACTATAAGACACTCCTACTCATTTAACTTATAACCAATAAAAACACTCACGCGAAAACTCTATCAGAATAGTGTTATTCGCGTGAAATATTCCTGTTTCATTCGCGTGAAAATAATTTTTTTATTCCCGCGAAAGCAACGGTTTCCATTCGCGTGAAAATAAAGTATTTATTCCCGCGGAAGAATTGGTTTGTATTCGCGTGAAAATGAAATGTTTATTCCCGCGAAAGCAACTGTTTCCATTCGCGTGAAAATAAATTAGTTATTCCCGCGAAAGCAACAGTTTCTATTCGCGTGAAAATAAATAATTTATTCCCGCGAAAGTATTGGTTTGTATTCGCGTGAAAATGAAATGTTTATTCCCGCGAAAGCAACTGTTTCCATTCGCGTGAAAATAAATTAGTTATTCCCGCGAAAGCATTGGTTTGTATTCGCGTGAAAATAAAATGTTTATTCCCGCGAAAGCAACGGTTTCCATTCGCGTGAAAAGAAATTATTTATTCCCGCGAAAGCATTGGTTTGTATTCGCGGGAAAATAAAATTTTTATTCCCGCAAAAGCAACAGGTTCCATTCGCGGGAAAATAAATTATTTATTCCCGTGAAAGCAAGGGTTTCTATTCGCGTGAAAATAAAGTATTTATTCCCGCGAAAGCATTGGTTTGTATTCGCGGGAAAATAAAATGTTTATTCCCGCGAAAGCAACTGTTTCCATTCGCGTGAAAAGAAATTATTTATTCCCGCGAAAGCATTGGTTTGTATTCGCGGGAAAATAAAATTGTTTATTCCCGCGAAAGCAACGGTTTCCATTCGCGTGAAAAGAAATTATTTATTCCCGCGAAAGCATTGGTTTGTATTCGCGGGAAAATAAAATTTTTATTCCCGCGAAAGCAACAGGTTCCATTCGCGGGAAAATAAATTATTTATTCCCGCGAAAGCGAGAATTTCTATTCGCGTGAAAATAAAATGTTTATTCCCGCGAAAGCAACGCTTTCCATTCGCGTGAAAATAAAATATTTATTCCCGCGAAAGCATTGGTTTTCGCGTGGACAAAATGCTGTTTCATAGTTATATTATAAAGAAGGTTGGTATTCATAGGATTTAATCAGCGTAACTTTACCTATTTAAGAGCCACTGTTTTCACACAGAAAGCATCCAGTTCTACAACAGCTAGCGGAGAAGCAACATCTACTAAACCTTCTATTGCAACTACTAGGAGCTCACCTTCTTTGTAAAGGTAAGAGTAAAAATATTTATTTTCTGTTAGCTAACACAACTAGCTGAAGGCTTATGATCTTTATGATCTTTTAAAATTAATTACGAAAAATTAAACAAAATGTTTTGTTTTTTAGAATGAATACTCAAGACGAAGGAAGTCAACCAATGAATGAAGAAGCAGAACCCCAGCAAACCTTTTCCCCATCACCTTCTCCTATCTTTGACATGCCACAAAGTCAATTGGTGGTTGATGAACCAGAATCCCAACAAGATTTTACTTCATTCACATCTCCTACTAACAAGCTGTCTTCAAAAAGAACATCGATGAGGAAACGATCTTTCATTGATTTGACAAAAGATGATATTGAAACTGGCTTGAAGTGCAAAAAACCAGCTTTGTCGACTGTTGGAGACGAAACGCTTTTTCGTCACGTCAGAATACCCTTTCAAGATGCTGGAAGTAATGAACTAACCACTCTCACCTACAAGAGCGCCGGGTTAATAAACTCTCTCTCTCCAGATAGTCTAGAAAAACTTGAAGAATCCATGGAAACCCTCGAACTACCAGTACCAACAGTTATGGAGGTGTTGTCTGTTGAATTTCGTGATGAATCAAAGTGCACCATGATTTACAACTACCGAAAGGATAAGAAGATAACTCGGGTGAAGAGTGATGTTTCAACCAAAATAGGACTGCTTGTTAATAAAGCTAAGCAAACACGTCCAATTGTTTTAATTTATATGAGAGAAGGAAAGACAGGAGATGCGATTTATCGTACTGCTGAATCTCATGGATGTAATCGAAAGATCAACGATCCATTCAACTCATTGTATGGCAAGAGTTTGAGACAAATACAGGCTTATTTCAGTGTTGCTCACCTACACGATTTTCCGACAGGAAGTGTTATAGCTTATGAGAATCCTGGAATGCTAAGAAAATGTGATACTCGTTGGAACAAGACTGCTGATGTTATAGTGGCTAATTACAGATGTATGGTGAAAGGAGAGCTATTGATTGGAGATCTTAGCATCCCTGCTCAAATAGCTTCATCTGTGGTGGCGGAAAAAAGTGGTGTAATCGTATTCAGAGGACTAAAACAAAATACGAGCAACATGATTTCCTACGACATCATTCTACTCTCAGCTCTTCAAGCTTTCATTCAAGCCTCAGAACTGTTTGATACTTCGCTGCAGCACACCTGTCTCTCCTACTTTGATGAAAATGAAAAAGAGAATTGTCCAGAACAGCATATCGGAGTCTTAATCGATAACACAAAGGACGTGACTCGTCTTCTATGATGGTAAGTTTCATATCTATTTAAAGAAAGATCTGAAGTATTTTTGTAAAATTAATTCATATAACTATGTATGATAGAGTCATTAGTTACTATGTCTTTTAGATATAACTAAAGAGCGCTCCTGAGGAAGAAAATGAGAAGATCTTATTTACTTCTTGCTTGAAACATTACAAAATAATAGTTTTTATAGGTTCTGTAGTGTTTAGCACAAATAATGAGATAAGTTGTATTTTATTCATTTTATTTGTTATATCAAATAAAAATCAATTATAATAATTTATTTTAACAATTTACTTAGTAAATTAGTTCCTTGTATATGTACACCATCTATTCCTTCTACTGTATTATCTTCTATGAACTCGAAGTTAGGATAGGTCTGTATGATAAATCTTCGTATTGAGTGATCTCTCATCTCACTATCTCCTATGTCTCGTAAACTTCTAACAATTTCATCCATACTCCATCCTCTACTTCTCAGTAAACAAAAGTATACACAATAGTCGCCACATACAGTTGACAAAAAATTTTGTAGTTGTGTTTCATTACTTCGTATTGTTTCATATCCTCCATGAATACTTAGTATTTCATTTACATCCGGATAAAAGGAAACAGAACGCCCAAATGAGTCAAAAAAATCCACCTTTGAATCATTAGCGTACACAGCCAACCAATGCTCTCCAGGTTGGTGAGAATAATGGGTGTTGAATACGAAACATCCTCTTGGAAAATTGTAAATTTGCTTCCAAAACTGTTCTCTAGCTCCAACATGAATCCCTACGCTTTGACATAAAACGTCTGAAGATAAGATCGAACGAATTTGCATGGTATTCATCTCTAACTTTCTGTTTAAAGCACTGCGTCTCCCCCGATAGTTAATTGAAGAATGCTATCCATCTCCAGCACACCGTCTTTTACAAAGTATGCTACCAAGGATAATCCATCAGTCGTGTTAGTGCTAAAACGAATTTCCACACTTGTTGTAACATTTTTCATAGAGTGAAATCCTTCTTTAAGAAAATCACCAGTCAAATCAAATCCATAAAGTGTAGTACCATCAAGGTATTGTTCTTTCGTAATACCGAGACTATCACCTTCAAGCAAAGTTCCGGTAGCGTGTAGAAACTGATGATATTATCTTCCAAAAACCCCTCTAGCATAATTTGGCTCAAATCTCCTTCCAATTGGACAATCACCAACTCTCAATACAATACTATCAACATTAGCGTGTATCATTCTATATGGATTCAAGGCAAAACGCCCGTTCATTGCGTTGTGATCAACTAAACCTAAATAGATCTGTTTAGGTTTTTGTTTGTTTTCTTCCAAAGTGATGTCAATCTGCGCAACCCCAGCACGAATTCCATATAGTTTTATCCGTTTTCGATCAACTGGATAAATGTAGTTGTGACCTTCCAACGCCAAACTGAGTTGGGAGTTTTGTATTGTAGGATTCACCTTAACTTTACAAAGATGAAGTTCAAATTTACCAATTCTAATCTTTGCTCCTCCTGCAGGCACCTCATTCGCAGCAAACAAAGCTAGTTTGCCGGAGGCACGCTCAAACTCCAGCTGCATACTAAGACCTGGAATTATTAGTTTTTTCTGCTGAAATAACGCAAGATGAGGTTTTCCAGTTAATTCTATTGTCTTTCCACCTATGATTAGAGCTCTCCTCTTTTTCTTATCTGCGGTTTTATGATTAGCAGCGTCTTTGCTAGTTGAATCATCATACAGCCAACCTTCCATCTTACCTTGATACTTCTTTCTTTCTGCACTGTTTTCGAGTAGTTGTGAAAAGTAGGAGCGTAAACCGTAGTTGTTAGCGTATTCAACGGTGGTTCCTTCTATCGACATTTTCAACTCACTGAATAATGTATGCATTGAATCCCCCATCCACACAACTGCATCATCATCATTACCTGTAATATCGCTTCCATCATCTTGAACAACTGTGGCTTCAACTTGCAGAAACGAGTTGTAGAGATCTGTGTAATGTTCAGTGCTCCCTGACAAAGTTAACTCAATACTACCATAAGGATCTAACCTATCAGGTCTGATGACAACATATTCTGATCTTTCTACCGATATGTTTGTTGGTTCCGTAGCAAATACATCCAATGTTGGATTTATGTTGTAGGAAGAACCTTCCAACTTATTACCTGTTGTTCCATTTAGGCTAGCCATCTTTTGCGAATGATGAATGCTTGAGGTGTTACTGCTTAATGAATATAGTTATCAAGCTCTGCTGTCTTTATAGCAGATTCTGCTACTATTAAAATATGCCACGTTTACCAACACCTCTTCTCTTCTTTCCACCTTTTGTTTTTCTCCTTTTCATACTATCTAGACGGACTGCATTGAGCACATCTCCCCCCAGATCATTCAACTCCGCCAACCCCCTCTTCTTTGCTGATGCTGCAAAGCTTTGTCCATCGATGACATCACGCACCTACATTTTCACCTACAGACAGTGCTCTTTTCCCCAAACTAATTGCTCCTCTTTTCAGCATTGGTGCTGCGGATTTAAGTATACTTGAAAAAATACTACCAAGTCCATTTCCTCTCATATTAGGCATCACCCGCCGTCCACTATACACTCCAATTCCATTTCCAGCTTGCATCTTGTAGTACTCATCAAAAAAATCTTTTGAGTCCTCAGGGGTGTATCGTACCAAACTCATGATGATATTTTCTCTCTAAAGTGAACCGTCAACACAACCTTTCCACCATCAAATGGTATTCGTTGGCCGTCGTCACTCGTTATAAGTACTTGAATCATATCACTATTTATTGATGAAGCGTCAACATAGTGAGGATTTTTAAATTCTTGATACACAACACTATTCTTCTTTCCTTGAACCGGAACTACTCTCAGTAAAGGTACATTCGTATCTCCTACCATTCTATTATCAACAATGTTGGAATAAACATACAGAGATGTTAAACCAGAATTTATATCAGGGGGTGAGATATTGTTGTATCTACCATGAGGGTACATAGTTTTTGGTTCAAAACCAAAAATATATGCTATATCTTTGGAAAAGCTTATGGCAGTATCAGGATCGCTATTAGTTAGTAAAGTGGTGTTGGTGATCTTGTTGTAGGAGATGGCAAATTTTTTGTCTAAATCCATTTCACTCATTCTCTTTCGTATAATCTACTCCAACTCCTCCATACTATCATATCTTCCATTACCGATTAAGATGAAGGACTTTTCGCTTTTACCAGAGACATTAGTCTTTTCTAGATATATTTTCCCTTCGGTAACATTCTTCCAATTATTAGAATAAGACATATCTAGCAGAGCTACTTCCCATTTTCCGCCATCGATAACCAAATATTTATACAGTCTCACTGTAAATTCGGAATTGTTATTATCAGGAAACTCTTCAGCGCTAGAGTTTGAGGGTAAAGTTATCAGCATCGACATTTTCTCAACGTATGATGATTATATCAAGCGTTCTTTCCTTATAAACTATTCATCTACCCACTCGTTGAACTTTTCTCCATATCCTAACCACTTAACTAGAATCTGTCTTTTACCTCTTCTCATTCTTCTTCCCAATATCTTTTCAATTCTGAAAATCGTGGGTTTTTTTACTTTTTGCAACTCTTTTTCGTAAAAGGTGCCATCAATCATCTCCTCAGCCAAATCTTTCACCCTATATACAACGGGTTTTTCATCAATAAGTACATCAGTGATTATAAAAATCTCAATCGTCCAATTCGGAGTGTATCCTCTTTCAAACGCTCCTCTTGCCTTACTTATTCTCACATAATCCCCAATCTTCAGTTTTGCTTCTTGAGCTAAACTATGTTCACCTCCTTCATACACACGATTCCATACAAGTTCCTGATTTTGAAAATTCACATCATTCGGTCTCATACCTATAGCACCATGAATTGTGTTGTTGTATGCATCAACCATTTCTGGTAAAACATCAATGTACCTGTCATCATCTTTATATGTCAAATATCTATATATCTTCTCCTTTAAAGTTCTGTTAAAACGTTCCACCATCGATGCCTTTATCGTCTCATTTTCGGTTGTAAAGCGCTTGATTTTTTTTTCCGCCAGGAGAGTCTTTACATTGACATTGTCAAACTCTTTACCTTTATCGGATTGTAAAGCTTTATAGTTTTCCCCTTCTAGTATTCTTCTCAATCCTCTTGCCACTACCTGTCCTGATTTGTTGATGAGCGGTACAGCCCAACCTTTTCTAGATAGAGAATCAACAGCAGTCAGTAAAAATGCTGTATTATTATTTTCTTCTTTTCGAGATCGAACATCCATCAAATCTACCTGTAACTGTTCCCCTATTCCAGCTACAATTGTAGGACGACGTTTAAACTTAGTTACAGCTCTTTTATGTAACGTGTAGGCATCCTCACCACTCAACCATTCACGGATTCTTTTTTCCCCCTCTCGTTTTCTACGAGCTTTCAGTAAAGCTCTAGCTCCTCGTAGAGATGTATGTAATGCAGGATTGTAATACAACTCTTTTAGCGTGTCGATGTCCATGAATTAGTACCTGGAATGACCAACTTTTTCCTCTTACGTGTTTGATGCGGGGATTTTCTGACAGTTGTGATTCCTTCATCAGTTAGCAAGCTTTTAAATCTACTGTAATTGGTATTTCCCGATTGTATTTTACCTCCTTCAGTTAGAACGTCTCGTAGTAAAGTTTTGGAAGTCTTAGGATTCAACCAATGTTCTCCAATTTTCACTCTGTTCTTGTCCGAGTCGAATCTACCAATTTTACTCAGATTATTCAACATTCGGACAGCAATCGTTTGATCACTCTTTTTTGTTGTTAATTCAGTTGCTTTTTTTTCAAACTCTTTTAAATTTTCGCTTTCACTATCATGCTCATCTTCTCCATCAGTAAGAAATGTATTTCCAAGTAGGGTTGAGTCTTCAGTATCAAACAACTTCCCTTTTATTAATTCCATCCCGATATCATCATCATCATCCATTTTCACTGATTCTAACTCAATGTCTTTATGAGCATTCGGTGAAAGGGTATTAGGTTTATCATCAATAACTGTGCTATTGGCTAAAGGAGAATAAGACTCTATCTTCTTTTTCTTAATGGGACTCCAACTATCCTTCTGTGTCTGATTTTGGTTATTTTTAATCTTTTTGACATCAGACAAATACTTACGTAAGTTTTCAACATTTTCATCTAACTTTTCGTGTGAGGATAAGTCAGAATCATAAGCCGTTTCCAGTAGATCATTTCGCTTTCTCTTCATATTTTTCACTGTTATACCTTCCATAGGATTATAATACAATGGAGGTCTGGTCTTCTCTTCCTTTACCACTGTTTTATTTTCCTTTTTTTCCGTTAATCTATAGTATTCATTTTCAGTGAGTATAAAAATACGTCTGGAGAATGTTAAAGGCTTTCGATTCATCTTTTTATTGATGACAAAACAGATACAATAGGGTTTATAATAGCATCCAAAAGATTTCCTCTACCAGTCTGAATCAAAATTTTACGCTTATCATCAACTGTCCCTCTACCACTAAGTTTATGTAGTTCCTTCTTGTAACGCTGCGACTCAATAAACTGCTCAGAATCAAGAGGAACATTACCTAATATAATATTTTTAACACTTTCTATCAATGATTGAAACAAATCTGAGTTAGCCTTTTCGACTATAGCGATTTTTCCTTTCTTACTCAGTTCATCCAGAGTTAAAATTGCCGTTTTATTTCGCATCATTCGTGTTGAGACTTTCATCTTTATCTTCTCCCTCCTCCTAGCACACTTTTAAATAACCCAGGAACTATATTGCTGATGATAGGTCCTAGTAGAGCGCCTAAAAATCCTCCTTTTTGCAATACAGCTTTCTTATCATCAAACGTTGATCTTCTTACTAAAGCGCTAATATCCTTCGCGTTCCGCTGCAACTGATTGTACTGAGATGTTGTCAATGGTATCGTTCCATTTATAATAGCTTTAGCGCATTCCATTAGAGTCATAATAAACTCCTTTTTGGCTTTGGCTATAACAGACTTTTGAATAGCAAAGGTTGCATTGTTGAGTGATAACAACACAGCAGCATTTCTTGTTAATTTTTTCTCCAAATTTTTAGTCATTATAAATCTTGCGTCGTTGAATAACAAAATATGATTGAGGTGAAATGAATAGTAATTGTATTTATATCCTTTTACTTGGGTACATATAATATCATAGGGAGATCCGATGTAAAATTTCCCAATAGTCTATGTTGATCATTCGTTTGTTGAGTCGTATCTATTCGTAAACAAGAGTATGGTTTTTTTGTTGCATCTTCAAAAGCCTCTTGTACATATTTTACTTTTGATGGAAAACATTGTCGAGCCAAATAGGAAATAGAAGAAGCATCTCTAGGATTTTTAAAAAGAAAAAAATAATGACTATTCAAGGAAATTGTACGATTTCCTTTTAAAAACAGATTCTGAACAATAAATAACACACTTATGTTCAAATGATGACTATGTTTTGTATACAGAGCATTGGCATCAGCTTTACCAGAAACTTCATCCATGAGATCATCAATTATCAGCCATCGATTTTTACCATCTCTGGGAAAACTCACTGTTATATCTATCATCCCTTCATGAAAAATCACTCCTGGTACATCATCAAAGGCTTTTTGGTAGGCTCCATAACAGTAGTGAATTTCTGTTGGTGGGGGGTGTGCTATAGTCTGACTAGCTTCAATCATTCTAAAAATCGCTTGCGTCTTTCCCGATCCAGTTGGTCCTGCAATCATTGCTGTAAAAGGAGATCGCATCCATGGGTCATAATCTTCAGGTTTCCCATTCATCATAAAAAGATGTTCATCAACCAACAGTAGTTTCATTTATGATTCCAACAGGAGAGTTTCTCGCTTTTTGTATTTTTTCCATAGCTTCTTCATACATACTAAACTCAGTAACACCTCCAACAGTGGAAAATCCTACGACAAATACCAAAATCATCATAATTATCAACGCTTTACGCTTCATACTCGGTAAAACATCTATCATATCACGTGTAGTACCATCAACAGTATCAACTTCATTCATCGGTCTCATCTCAACATCATCCTCTGTCGACATCTTAACTTCCAATAACAATACAATCATATCACGCTCCATTTTTATACAATGTAAAAAATATCAAAAAAAATCAAATGTCATACATTCAAAATCTATATGCCATATAAGTTCAAATCAAGTAAAAAATAATCAAAACTCAAATGCCACTTAATTGCCACTCAAATGCCACTCAAATACCCCTCAGATAAAATACAATATAAACTCGGCGAATTCATCCAACATCGTAACCCATTGCATAACCTCCAAGATTTAATCCACAAAAAAACACTTGGTAGGGAGATCTGCTCATATATTACTACTTATGTTCAGTTGGTGAACATGTTACCCATGTTCCAGAAAACTTGCACTTCATAACAGCAAGGGAGAGTTGATAAGCAGCCCTCTACTGAAAGAAACTAACCAATTTAGCTCCCCACTTCAGCATTTACTAGATCAAAGCTGAAAGTTTTCACTCAATTTGTTGAGTATATTATTCTCTCAACAAACAAAAACAATAAACAATGACATAAATTGTATTTCAACCTCACAGTCGGCTACATCATGTGATTGTATAGAGTGCATTTACTTTAGGGTGAAGTTCTGGAAATTTTTTGAGCCCAAAGCAGAACGCTGTGCTGAATGGGCAGCAATAAACCAAACTTTGTGGCTGAAAAAACTCTTAGAATGCATAAAGAGGCATCGATCCGAGCACTCACAGATAGGGTTTTCACAGCTTTTAGCCCAATAAAGATATCCTATTTTAGGAAAGGTTTGTTTGCATAGACCTAAAATACAATATTGAGAAAACCTAGAAGGTTTCACTGTTTGTTGTAGATAGCGTAGTAATTTCCTGCCAAAACACTTAGCAGGCACAAATAAATTAACTTTACATGGTCAGACAGACAAAACTGAGTGTTTCTTGTTCAAAATAGCTTCCCCACATGGAAAAAACACAGAATATACTGTCTGCTACATTAACCAGTCAGTTAAGCTGCCACATTACCCATGAATTGGATTTAGACAATCAGCAGCTCGTGCAGACGAAATCAAATCATCATGCATAGGCTGAAGCAAGTAGTGTAGCGTGTGTTACTAAACCACGGATGAGAAAGTTAGCAAAAAGAAGTGGATAGATCAGCTGAAAATAATTCTGGTTGATGCTCATGGCAACCCATTCTGTAGGACTAGTCAACAATTACTCTAGACACCCACATAATAAATATGTTTGCAATTACATGATAACATGGAGTGATGATATCAACCAAAATCAGCCTAAGTAATAAATAGACCAGCTATAAAACTGATAACATAAAATGGTCACTTTTTGAGTACAATAACAGAATGCTATAAATAATTAACAGCTGGTAGATAACAGCTCAAGCCCCAGCAGATAACATGAGGTTATGAAGGCTAGGACAAGAATAGTTAAGCTGAGCTCCCACTTAGGAGGTGCTCACTTCAAGACTATCTCAGAAAGTCAGCTGCTGTTTGGCTTACTCTATGGATGCTCAAAGCCACTTTGGGCTGAGCATTTCGTGTAGTCTTTTAGAGCACACAATATTTATGCAAGTTAATCAAAAATACTAAATAAAACTTGATGAAAGATAACATTCTGATGCTAAGCACTTACATAAAAACCGTTCAATGACTTACTGATACTGAAAATGAAAGTTCAATGAAATTATCACCAACCTAATCCAATATACAAGATCGAACTTTGCAGCAATGAAAACAGACTAAACAAAGTTCATGAAGGTTTAATGGAAATGGGTAAAAAACAAAATTTTTGAGACTTTAAGCACAGAGTACCTTTGGCCAGTAGGAATGTCCCTATTAGTGAGCTTTACAAATAATTTACACAAAAACTAAATATGTTTGTATACACACAAATAGAGTCAGCGTGTTTTAGTTGTTGCTTATCTCACAGTATACAATAATTTATTCTTGTTGTTTCAAAGCATTCGATGAAGAGTTAACATGTTCAGAAGCTCCCATACAAATGCCATGGAAAACTTGTATTGAGTGGTTGCTATGGTGTAACTAAGCCTTGATGTAGTGATGGTGTACAAACATATTGACATTGATATGAGTATCGTATGAGCTGGTAAACTTAGTAGTAGTTTGTGCGGTTGCTTAGCAACTGGTAACTGTACCATTGGGTACAACCTAGTAGTGGCGGATCTAAAAACAAATTGAGTTGTTGCTTTTAGAAAAATAATCTGGATGGGAGGCAAGGCAAGGCACCTTTTTCCTGCATATGACCAATACTTGAAAAAGGTTCCCCTGATGGTCTGCATGCATCAGGAAAGCCTAACTGGGCTATCCAACAAGCCCGGAATTGATTGCAGTCACACTAATAGCTAAAATAGCAATGGAATAGACATTTAAGCTATACCATCCTTGTATAAGTATATACAGGCACTGCATCATTACTATACTGGCCCTTGGTAGCTGTTCTTACCTGCATAAAGATGGATGCCATAGCCTGAGAAAGGAAACTTAGCTTAAGGACCTCTAAGACCCATATCCAGGTTATTACTATCGTCGGAAGTAGCTATATCAAGATCAAAGGCCATAGAAGACTGGGAACTCTAAGAGACAGGAATGCACAGCTACTACTGGCTGATATGCCCATAAATTCTGCCCCTTACATCTTCAAAATTTCCTCGTAATCTATTTATTAACATATAATTAGCTAGTAATGCTTAGTTATTGCATCATTGGTGTAATTATGTTATTTTCATGTGTGATTGGAGTTGTTGGCTAACTAGGCCAAACACTTCGTGTCACATCCTGTCAATCTGCCTATAAAAGGCAGAACCTTCTCTCGTTTCCTTGCAGCACAACTTGTGTGTTATACGGCATTGCATGGCAGCATGTTATTACGTGTCACTTTTGTGTTGCCTCCTTTTATTCTGGATGAGAATAATTGCTTTTACTACTTGAAAGGTCTGAGCGTATGCTTGAGCCACGGGCTCGTTACAGTTGTACAAGTCAAAGGTACTCCTTTGCAACTAGTTGTAAGTGTCACAAGGGCACAGGGTCACCTCTGGGGAGAAGTTGATTGTTTACTGTCTGGCCTTGAGAGGCTGACTGTCTAGTTGTGCCGGCAGACAGCAGTTTGCTCGATGACAGCGTTAGTGGAGAAGTAGTGGGCAGCTAAAATCTGCTGTCAGATGATGTTTGCTTTTATTAGCATGATAATAGTGTAACGGTTTTCTGCGTTAGGTGCAAGAAGACTGCCACAGGTACTGCAAGAACTTATTGATTTGTGCCTACTCTGTGCTTTTGTGGCAGCGTGGGTTCAGAGTGCAAGGTTTAGTATCTCTCTGTACGAGATGAGATAGAATGCTGCTTAACTGCAGTCACAACGATAGCTGGCTACCGGCCAAACTAATCTCAAGTAGTAGAAAGTGTGAACATGAACTTTATTCCTCACTTCCTTAGAACGCACAAAATTGCTATAAGAATGATTGCAAAAGTAGTAACAAGTAGTAATGTCTCTTAGATACTGTTTCCTGTACGGGTAAGTGGGTGTCTTCTGGCGTGGTCCTAAGCTGGTATGGATTCCTATGAGAGTCCAAGCGCCTTCCTGGCTTGTGGGATCTTCTCTATAATAATATGAATCTCTCCTCAGCTTGTCTTGCCAACGCAAATCACGCACGAGTACTATACAGTCGCTTACAATATCTCAGCGCTACTGCTACTTAAACAATACTGCCTGGCTGGGCTGCATGCAAGTCCTTAAATATCAGTAACAAAATCACATGAGTATATGAATATTTGACTGGCTAGTAAAAAGGTAAACAACACCGCATGTACCACATGTCAATGCTAAAATAACCAGAGTGCGGGAATATCTCGCCTGTTGGCTTGAAGCCAGCTGTAGTGGACTGCACTGCCGTGGATGCTCAAGCGGATGAGTTATTCGAGGATAGTAGTTGGTTAAATAGTTGAATAAAATTGATGCAGTGCTGGCTGCGGGTGAATGGCAATATTTGCATTTCCATTACAATAGCTACCACTATCACTGAAGCAACAATGAAAAAAGAAAAAAACTGTTCTGTTGCCTGCTTGACGTATTTAATGCTGGTGTACACAACTAGTCAACATAATAAAGCAATAGTAATGTTGTTACTTAAAACCACTACTACCCTCCTTGCATGACATTGATGATGTTTTGCTATTATTGCTATTGCTGTGGTTGCCTCTACTGTTCAGCCTTGCTGTATGTGAAACAGGAATGTCCAATAATGGGAAAAGTTATTTTTGATTTTTTATGCTTAATTTGACCACCTTTCAAAAAGACAGCTCCTAACTGTTATAGAAACATTTTTATTACAGTCACTTTCAGGAATAGCTTCTGCACAAAGCCAGTTTGTGAAGGGATCCCATTTTTACCTTGTCACAAAAATACTTGGCCTTTTCATCAGATCATAGCTTTGAGTTAACTTAGCCGTTAGGTCTGAATACCAGCCTTTCTATTTGTGTAGGTAGCTTGTCATGGAGTGAATTGTATTCTTATAGTTTGATGGGGTAACTGCGTGCAAACATATTGACAATGTTATCGATATCGACAAAACCTGTAAATTGTGTAATGACTTGGGGGCTTGTGTAGCAACTGCTAAAGAGCTCATCATACAACACGCCTACTTTGCATATTTAATAGCCTATCAGTGAATCGTATATGGGTTTGATATAACCAACTTCCATTTGCACTCTCAAGAGATATTCTGAGTCTAAAGTTTATTGGCCAGTTGCCAACCATAGTGGTTATATGGGTAAAAAACTTTGTTCCAGCTAAATATTAGAAGTTGCCTGGGCAAAATATGAAAAAAAATTGTGAGATGATATTGAACAAGGTCTGCTCATCCCATTTACTTTGAGACACAACATAGCAAACTTGGGTTGGAATTGAACAGACTGAGGTAAGCTATGTGTAGGAATTCAACAGTCTCAGGCAAGGTATATGTGACTTCGCACTACAAAACTCGTTTATATAAATATTGATTTACAAAACAATAATAATTGAATCAAACTAACTACTTCACCGATTAATTGTTACAGCACAGCTTGAAGATGTTAGGATTCAAAGTATCGAATTTATATCGCGACTACAACAAATGCAGGTGGCGTTTTTCTAGCATGCAGTGTTTCATATGTCATCATTGTTGGGAACTCAAGCTAATATCCAAGACCACTTTTACTTTTATATATTTAAATAAAGGTCCCTCAACACAGGGACTTGTTTCTGATAAGCTTCTAGTATATAAATCTTGGAGTTGTCAAACTGGATTGGGAAAGACAACTTTTGTAATAGATGAAGACTTGTCAAAAAACAATGAACTAAAAGCTGCAAGTCTGGGACAACTCCTTTGTTGCCAAGCAATTGCTTAAAGTTGTTGCTAAGGCTAATTGTTCCTTTTCCCGGTTTGAAATGGGTTGCTCAAAATTTCTTTTTTCTTCAACCAAAATGACTTGAAAGGTTTTCTTCAACCGAGATGACTTGGTAGGTTTTCTTCAACCAAGAAGACTTGGTAGGTTTTCTTGATGATTACGACTGAAATTCAAATAGTGAGCGCTCTGACGATGATTTTGTCACAGAGAATAATTCAACAGACTATAACGCCATTTTTCTATTTAGCTTTGGATGTTGTTTAGCGAGTGAAATGTGGTGGGAAAGTCCAAACACTTCAACAAATTTTATAGCAAAATTATTTTTCATTAAAAAGTCCACTCTTATGAACTATGAGTGATGGATATCATAATGAATAAATTGGACATAGATAAAATATAACAAGCTGAGACAGAATTTAAGCCTCAATAACAAACTAAATCATATGGTACCTGCAGGGTTGCAAGTTATTGATGTCAATAACATTTTTTGCAGTCACTTTTGCAGTGACTTTTTACTTTCTGACAAGCTTTACTTTAATAAGTCCGAAATAATCACGTTTTAAACAATGGATGCTGTCTTTTTCTGATTTTATTAGTTTGCCTTAGCTAGTTACATATAGCAATTAATCGCTCCCACTCATATGCTTCAAATACTGCCACAGGCAAGTCCGTTAAACTTGCATAATCAAAATAGCCTCTCTTTGTGTCAACTTTAAAGGTGCTATGTCAGTGGTTTAGGGCTGATTTATACCTAACTAATTTAACTCTAGTGCTTCTAGATTAGGAAAACTCTCTCCGGAGTTGTGCTCCCTTTAGTTTCATCTATAGTAGAACGGCTAAGAGGCTGACTTGTGCGCAATTTTGTTGTCGTTGGTACGCAATACTTTATATAGGACTGTAAAGCAGAGTTGCAAAATTCTGGCTTGTTTACATAGAATTAGAGCCTCCCAGTAATAGTCGGTGTGCACAGACATTCAAGAGTATAAAAAGTTAGGGTGCCAGTTAGTTTTAGATTTTTTGGAAGATTTTTTGTTGAGTCAGCATTTTACTCTATCATTGAAAATCAAATTGGTAAATTGCGTTTGGTGATAGGTACGCACTGGCCTTCAAGTGATAAGTTAAATGGCCAATATCTCAAAAAAGCTAAGGTATTATTCATCTGAAAATTTTTTTTTAATTCAAATGGTATCAAAAATTTGAAATATCCATATTTAGTATTTATTCATGAAGAAAAAGCAATGCAAAATTCCCAGTTCTGGGGTCGTTGTTGTCATCAACAGCAACAACAATGACCCCAAAACCGGTTTGGAAAATATTGTTGTTGTCATCAACAACAACAAAAGATTTCCGAACCTTAATTATACAATTTTTGACCGGAAAAAGTTTGTGAAATGTAGATTGTAAACAAACATTGATTTTCAAATAGAACAAAAAATAAATAATCACTAACTTTTGATTATTTACAGTATTTTGGTTGGATCTATTTACCACTCTTTAACAGTAGAGAAAAGACCACTCCGCCCACCAAATTGCATGTCAATTGCTGACATGCCAGCTTTAAAAAAATCCCAATCTTTCACATAAGCCGGGCAAAATTAGTTTTAGCAATCATATTTCAGGTAAGTTTTACCTTCTTAATCACTTCTGCCATTTTTCTTCTGACATGATGGGCTCAGGTTATCAGAAATTTCCTCAGGTGAAAGACCTGTATGAAGCAATTCTATTCAAAACTTACATGGAATCCTACGGTAGCCAGCATTTAGACTCTGAATTATGTCTTACAGCTGTTAAACTTCCCATGTTTCACCAAAACCTGAGATGAAGGCCAGGTAAGTAGAGAAAATTAAAAACTAACAACAAACAGAGAAATACACTGAGATGAAGTTACCATTGAGTTTGGGAGATTTTTCTCCAGTAGTTAAAACATCAAAGGTTGAGTGCTTTAAAACAAATAGTGCAGTCACAGATCCCTATGGTTAGCTGTTGTAAGTTTGTAATGTAACCTGATGCATTTCTTTGACTTTAGCAAGTTAGTTTTAATCTTTTCATCCTCCATTGATTAAAATGCATCGACACTTTTTATAATTGAAGTATCGATACTTCTATAATATACGACATCGCTGGTTATTGTTATGAATAGCTGTATGCGACTGTGTGCTCCTCAGTTTTATAGCAAAACTTGTAGGTAAATGTATCCAAAGCTGATTTAAAGCAACGTTCATTGGAGTCGTATTTGTGCCGCAGCTGTATCAGCTTTTTATTATCTAAATCAGGTCACCAAGTCACACCAGTACAACAAAAGCTTTTGAGTAGTTGCAGGGCTGTTACCAAATGGAGTCTTTTATGTGCTCAACTACCTGATTACAATGTATTCATTTAATCTTTGTTGGGCTTACACAAACCTTTCATTGTGCATGTGCTGGCAACTGCTGGCACCACCCATTGTCAATGCATGAATAGAGTGAAGTTTTATCCCAAGTGTTATGTGATTGCTTTCAGGATCTGTGGCTTTGATGTAACTCCACTGAAGACTTAGTTGAATACAAAGGGAGAGTCCTTTTGAAATATTTTAGAATGAAGATACAAAAGTGAGCTGCACCTAAAAACATATCCGAAGCTAAAATAGTAAATAGTTTTTGTCGAGCTCAACTCTTATTGCTATTGCTTGCCAGACTTGCTCTACTTGTACCGAAAATACTCAATGAAGTTATTTGTTATCGTGGGTCTTGCTGTTAGACTCCTTTTACGACAGCTGTCTCCTACCACTAGCAGGCCATTACCTCTGCACTTTTAATACTTTCAGGCAAAACATGGTGGCATTCACCGGCATGGCTGGTGCAACCTTCTCTGCTCAGGCTTCATAGCCACCATTATTTGTTATTATTTTCAGTAATACAGCTTTTAGCAAGGTTGATTTTTATTTATGGGAGTTTTTTCTTGTCACTGATGATCAAAACTAATTACCGAGTCCATGCTAATATAAATCAATATCCTTTTCTGAGTTTTGTTTCTTTGAGAGGAGATTTCAAAGCATAAGGCTCACTGCTCACTGCTCACTCAACAACGCGCTCAATCTAATAATTATTATCTATGACATATGTAATCAATTCACTTGACTTGACCAGTTCACTCAAGCAAGAGCACTGAACTTTTATTAGATATTAGTATTCCTTGATAATTCCAACAACAATAGTAATTAATAATTACCAAAAGCTAGTAAATGCTGTTTATTGTTTTTTATAGGTAAATATTTGTAGTTATATTGATAACAAATGCTCACTGCTCAGTCAACAACATGCTCAATCTAATGATTCTTATCTGTAACATATGCAATCAATTCACTTGACCTGACCAGTTTACTTGACCTGACCAGTTCACTTGACCTGACCAGTTCACTTGACCTGACCAGTTCACTTGACCTGACCAGTTCACTTGACCTGACCAGTTTACTTGACCTGACCAGTTCACTTGACCTGACCAGTTCACTTGACCTGACCAGTTCACTTGACCTGACCAGTTCACTTGACCTGACCAGTTCACTTGACCTGACCAGTTCACTTGACCTGACCAGTTCACTTGACCTGACCAGTTCACTTGACCTGACCAGTTCACTTGACCTGACCAGTTTACTCTACCTAAAACACTGAATTTTTATTATAATACTCCTCCTCGATAATTCCAAAAACACTTAACAAAAGTAAATGATAGGTATTATTGATTATAGGTAAAAATTTATGGTGGTATTGATAATAAATCAGTAAAATAATTAATTTTTATTTATTGTAGACCCTAATTAGGATGTTTTAGTGTTAGCAAAATTTCAAGAAGAAAAAAGAAGAAAAATGCTGCATGCTGTTATTACTTGGTACTTGAGCTTTGCTAAAATTGCATTGATCATCAAGTAACTTGGAGACCCGTTCGACCTTCCTTAAAAATGTGTTTAAACAAGGAGTTGTCAAACGTAAATAGGACTCGGACTGGGCCGCCTCGGACCGATTCGATTTGAGTGGAAAGATTCGGAATCGGACTAAACCTGAATTTTTTTTCTCCGTTCCATCACTACTGTGGCCACTTTAAAGAAAATATTTCCAGCTGTAATTTGAATTTTAGCATCTACAATGCTTTGAGATGGATTCTATAAGACCTAATTTCACCTTTCTCACCTGACTTATGTGGATTATCACAATCTTATGTGGCGAAAGAAACTGCTAATATTGAATGAGAACATTTGAGAAAAAATTTTCTGATCTTAAATTTTAATCGAAGTGTGATTTACTTATGTTATTCATCTCTATATGTCCAATGTTCTAACAAGGCTATGTCATGCTTATCTATAGCATTTGATTCACACTCGAACAATCAATACAACTATTTACTGTAAAAAAAGCTCAAGTTGGAGTTCAGTTTAAAATATGCTGGCAGAAGAAAGTGCAAAGTGGTTGACCAGTTTTTCAATTAGTAATTCTTTTCCATTTTGCTTTTTTTTTTACTGTTAGCAAAAGAATAATTGAATTAATTTCATCTTTATTGTTCTTAGAGTTGGTTAATAGGCTGCTGCATACAAATCACAGCTCTTAAGCCATTACACAACTGACAATTAAGCTAATTATAAGTCAATTATATTTGTGTTTGCTTAGCTAACATTTGTAATTTTTGGTTGCTATTCAAACTTAGCCAAACATATGTTGCTCATGAGACTTTGGGTTTAGTTTAGCATTCTCTCGCTGTTACTTTCCTGGATATAAAGTTACTCCTTGAAGACCTTTCTTAGCACATACTCAACAAACTCTTGTGAATTTTTCATAAAATAGATTTTGTAAACTCTACTTTTACAGTTGGCGCTGTTAATACAAATGGATTATTTCAGCTTTCTCTATAGTGTTTTGGTCATACATAGAATGTCATAATCCTCGACGACAACAAAAATTGATCTGCAATGTCAATTAAAGAGGTGGTTTGGTGGCTAGAGGGGTTTGCAGTAATGGAACAATTCTCATCACACCAATCAATCAACCAACTGAACAACAAAGACATTACAAAAAAAATTTGCCATTTTACTCCTGTTGTGTGCGCCTGTGCCTATTGCTTAATCAGTCAACATGGTAAAAAACTTTTCACGAAATAGAGTGCAGTTATAATTTTGTGAGTAGGTTGGGGAGGGGAGGGGGGATATTATGAAGAAAAGAGACCTAGAATGCATTGTAATAAAATTAGGCAGATTCGAAATCCTTTTTGATTAGTCAAAGAGAATTTACTAGTAGATTTACATCGTATGGGTTTAATTCACCTTATTTGTTAGTTACTTGTAATTTTTATTTGATCGAATGCAAAATAAACAGGGTCATTATAGGTGTACACAGGGTCGGTATAGGTGTACACAGGGTCGGTATAGGTGTACACAGGGTCGGTATAGGTGTACACAGGGTCGGTATAGGCATAAATATAGTTACTGTCTACTTGGTTAGTAGTTGCTAATAATTCCGGCCATCTAATGGCTATTGTAGGGATGCCAGAATGTGATGCTATATATGCGCAGAGGGTATGTACACTGAAATCCACCACACAGTTTCATTTTTCACCTACGACCAATATAAATATATACTCGTTCATTATCTTTTTTATTCAGCGAGCTCATTTTTGTTCACCCATGAGCTCCGAGCAAACTGATTATTTATTGATTAAATTCATAGCCGGTCTGATTATTTTTCTTACAAATTGTAAGGTGAACATAGGCCGAGAATACTGTTAATGTCACTTGACAAAGTCCTGTTTGTGTCCACATGCTTTACACACAATGACATGTTGGGATACTTCCTGCTTACTGTTAATCAAAATAGTACTTCTCTGTTTTAATCTTAAAACTCAATCCACATTGCAGCGCATTTAGTCAAAAGTAGTGCTAGCACTGTCTTTATAGGTTTTTTCACAGCATTTTATTAAACTGTATCGACATTTTTATGACTTGAACAAAATCAGGTTATTAGGTGATCACTCAGGTCAAGGCCCCATGGCAACATGACAACATGACACAGCTTACTTAGCAGATCTCACTGTTAGTAGCTGACTTTTTTCAGCAAAACCATATGCCTGTTTGTGCAATATTGTAGTGCTTTTTTGCTGCTACTTGGCCACAACTGCTAATCTGCTTGTCTATTTATTATTCTGCAACTCCCTATATAGGGCATCAACAAGACTAGTCTTGAAGCTTGAGCTTTATTGCAAGTAATAAAACTGAGCTCTCTGGCTCAGTCCCTCATATTTATACAAAATATGGTATATACAATATAATACAGAACCCAATCAGGTTACATGACAATAATGAAACAAATAGTAAGTCACTTAAGCATAGCGCTTATTCACTGTCTTATTCGTCTTTAACAAGAATAGGGGAGGACTCCTGTCCGACCTTTGACCCCTTGATATCATTTGTTCAAATTGTCTAGAATTGTCTACTCTTGATACTGTTTGGGGGAGACAACTGGGAATCTTTGTGTAATTCTTCACTAGCGATTATGGTCAGCTACAGCTGTCTCATTTAGTGAGCTCGACTCGCCAGCAAATTCTCCCACAATATTAATTGTTTTTTATACATATCAATAAAAATATCTCAAGTTATAGAACGCGTTACTATATAACACATACCATTGCTGTTTGCGTTCGCAAAAATGTGTCAGTGTTTTCACTACTTTTAGAGCCAAAACTCCAGTTACATCTCTCCAATACTGTTTTAAAACACTTGATTGCAATGAGTCGAGAGTAGTAATAATGCTGCAGCTGAATTAGCTTCTTGTTTGACTAAATCAGGTCACCAAGCTTGCACTAGTACAACAAAAGCTTGTATATAGTTACAGGGTCGCTAACAAATAGAGTATGTTATGCATTGAACTACCTAACTACAATGTAATCATTTGATCGTTTGTCAGCCTATACAAACCTTCCATTGCAAAAAACGTAGATGCAATCAGCTGCTGATGAAACCATAGTCACAGAACAGTGAAAGTTTATCCTACGCTTCATGTGACCGCGTTAAGGATATGCATCTCTATGTACTGCCACAACGAACGATTTGGAAAAAAAATTTGGTTTCTGCATTTTTAGAATATTTTTAATATGACATGAAAAATCAAAGCACCAAATCAATAGTTGAGAAAAAGTGGTGAATGAGTTTATCATCTTCAGTCCTCCGTCACATGTGTTCTAGACCTTTTTTGATTTGATTAGAAGGAAAAAGTAAAAGCCTTAGTTATTTCTAATACTGTTTTGTTGTTTGCAAGCCATTGAAAAATTTTTCATCTAGCATTGGTGCACTGAGCGTTCATGTGTCTCCAGTTAATTTTCATACATAGCAAAGCTGAATACAATAGCATGGCTGATATAGCCTTTTATGTTGAGCCTTTAAAGACTCAAATGTAAGCACAATAGGCTGGTTCATATTCTATATAGCTTTAAACCACATTATAGCTTATGGTAGCTTTTCTCATTCATCAGTAAAACAAATATTATTGTTAAATGCAGCCATTCCAAAGAAAGCAATTGATCTTGTAATTTGAGTCTGAACTGTAGCAATGTCTGGACACTGAATCAATCCAAACATTTGACCTGACTTAAGCTTTTGTTCGCTGATTATTTTAAAAGTTTCACATTCATTCAAGCTGCAAAGAACCTGTTACCGGTGCATCCAATCTTTAATGAGAGAATTTGTGAAGACTATTTGGTTATTTCCAATATCAATTAGGCCAGCCTTGAAGATAGTTGAGCAAAAGTACTGTATGGGCTTTCCTGCCTGTCTCAAATTCCCCTCTTTATCAGAATGAGTCTCTTAAACATTCTTTGCACACCAAAAAGAGATCCCTGAAGCAAGCAGAGTAAGTAGACGGCCATGCAGGAATGTCCGCTTTCTTGGCAGGGTGTATTCGCGACCTGGATTGATGAACATCCGCTATTATTTATATTTGGAATCCACATCAGTGGGCAGAAAACGCATCGATCCAAGTGTTTGCATTTTATTATACAGTATTAAGAACGAATATCCTTCGATCCGGATCAGATGTGAAGAGGTCAAATTCCAACTTGCATACAGCGAGCATAATTATTTTCATATGTGTAAGCACTTCATCAGCGACGGTTAGTGTGTCGTTGATTTTCCTCATTGGTACTATTAGCATGATGCATCGGTAAGTAGCAAATAGTGGTAGCGAGTCAAAGAATAAACAGCTTTACACTTGTCCGGTTGACAACGCTTATTTCAAAGCAATCCGTCATTGATTAGGTATAACATTTATCTTTATTGTTTTAACAAAATAACTCTGTGTTTCATTATTGTGATCAATCTATTTCTAATATGTCAGTATTGTGAGTGGAAATCATAATAATTAATAATAATAATAATAATAATAATAAACAACATATAAAATAATTATTAATAAATAACAATAAACTTATAATCAATGATGCCGAGAATCAACTGCTTTGAAACAAACGTCACTCACGTGGGTATATATGAGGTTTTATGTTACGGATCGGTGGTGTTCGCGACCTATGAGTATGCCTCGCAAATTGATATTTTTGCTTCTGGGTATTGTATTTTGCGATCCAATAAGACCATTGATACCAAGCTATTTGCATTAAAAACATTGCGAAAAATAGTATTTTTTACATTTATTTTATGGATCTATCCAGGAAACCAATATAACTAAAAGATCATGGGTTGAGTGCTTTAAAACAAATAATGCAGTTATAGATCCCTATCATCCCTAGGATCCCTATATAAGAAAACTTGTAGGTAAATGTCTCCAAAGATGATTTAAAGCGACATTTATTGGAGTCGTATTTGTGCCGCAGCCGTATCAGCTTTTTATTATCTAAATCAGGTCACCAAGTCACACCAGTACAACAAAAGCTTTTGAGTAATTGCAGGGCTGTTAACAAATAGAGTCTTTTATGCGCTGAACTACCTGATTACAAGGTATTCATTTAATCTTTGTTGGGCTTACACAAATCTTTCATTGTGCATGCGCTGGCAACTGCTGGCACCACCCATTGTCAATACCATGAATAGAGTGAAGTTTTATCCCAAGCGTCATGTGATTAATTTCAGGATATGTGGCTTCGATGTAACGCCACTAGAGTCTTAGCTGAATACAAAGGGAGATCAATTTTCAAATATTTTAGAATGACCATACAAAAGTGAGTCGCACCTAAGAAATATCCAAAACTAGAATATTTAATATGTCCAGCATAACTTTTATCGCTATAGCCTGCCAGACTTGCTTTATTTGCAGAGAAAAGACTGAATGAAATTATCTGATATCATTGGTCCTGGTATGTTAGTCCTCTTTTACTATAGGTGTCCCCTACCACTAGCAGGCCATTGCCTCTGCACTTTTAATACTTTCAGGCAAAACATGGTGGCATTCACCGGCATGGCTGGTGCAGTCTTCTCTGTCAAGGCTTCATAGCCACCATTATTTGCTATTATGTTCAGTAATACAGTTTTTAGCAAGGTTAGTTTTTAGTTGTGGAAGTTTTTTCTTGTCACCGATGATCAAAACTAATTACTAAGTCCACACCAATATAAATCAATATCGCTATTCTGAGTTTTTTTTATCGAGACTCGTACTTTTTTCAAAGCATAAGGAAATTTCAAAGCACATGTTTACTGGGAACTGATCAGTCTAGAGTAAAATATCCTTTTATTTACAGTTATGCAAAGTTTTGGTGTCTCAGAGTAATGTTTTTCTGCGGAAAAAGAAAACCCGCTCATTGCAACCATTTAGAGTTTACTGGCTAGGATGTAATGGAGGTACTGAAGTGTGGATAGATGAAATCCTTCTGATTTTCTACAAGTATTTGTAGCACAAAGGTTTATTCTTTTCCCTTATCATATGTTGTTGTTCCCAGTACATGCTTCGAGTGAGAGGTTGCTAAGCAACAAAATATGCAAAAATCACAAAAACAGTATAACAGCTATTCTGGTTATTAAGTAAACTATCAATTACTCATCACCACTATTCAACTGTGGCCACTTTATAGAAATTAGTTTAATCGTAATTTTAATTTTAGCATCTACATTGCTTTGAGATGGATTCCATAAGACTTAATTTTACTTTTCTTGCTGACTTTTGCGGATTATCTCTATCTCACATGATGAAGGAAACTGCTAGTATTGAAAGGGAAAACTTCAGAAAATTTTTTCTGATCTTAAATATTAATTGAAGTGTTCTCTACTTATATTATTCATCTCTATATGTCGCTATGTTCTATCAAGGCTATGGCATGTTTATCTAGAGCATTTGATTCACACTCGATCAATCAATACAACTACTTTCTGTAAAAAACAGCTCAAGTTGGAATTGAGTTTAAAATGTGCTGGCAGAAGAAAGTGCAAAGTGGTTAACCAGTTTTTCAACTAGTAATTAATTTTCAATTTAGTGTTTTTGTTTACTGTTAGCAAGAGAATAATTGAGTGAATTTCATCTTTATTGTTCTTAGAATTGGTTAATAGGCTGCTGCATACAAATCACAGCTCTTAAGCCATTACACAAATGACAATTAAGCTAATTATAAATCAATTATATTTGTGTTTGCTTAGCTAACATTTGTAATTAATGGTCGCTATTCAAACTTATCCAGACATCAGTTGCATATAAGACTTTTGTTTTAGTTTAGCATTCTCTTGCTGTTACTTTCCTGAATACAAAGTTACTCCTTGAAGACTTTTCTTGACACATACTAAAAAAAACTCTTACTTGTGAAGCTTTTATAAAATGGATGTTGTAAATTTTAATTTCAGCATTTTACAGTTGGTGTTGTTAAATAAAATGGAATTTTTCAGCTTTCCATGTAGCTTTTGGTCATACATAGAATGTCATAATCCTCGACGACAACAAAAATTGATCCGCTATATCAATTGAAGATGTGGGTTGTTGGCTAAAGGGGTTTGCAGTAATGGAACACTTCCAATTGCATCAATCAATCAAGCAACTGAACAGCAAAGAAACTTCAAGTAATTATGCCATTTTACTCCTGTTTTGTGTGGCTATGCCTATTGTTTAATCAGTCAACAGTGGTAAAAGCTTCTAACGGAATAGAGTACAGTTATAATTTGTTAGTAGGTGGGGAAGGGATATAATGATAAACAGAGACCTGGAATGCATTGTAATAAAATTAAGCAGATTCTAAATTCTTTCTGATCAGCTAAAAAAAACTGTCGATAGATTTACCAGGTATCGATGTATCATATGGGTGCAATTCACCCCATTTGTTATTTACCTGTAATGTTTATTTGAATGAACGCAAAATAAGCACACTTCAGACGAAACAATTATTTCTGCTTTTAGTCAATTGGTTAACCAGAGCTATCATTAAAAATATTTGTGACGTTTTCGTACGACAAAGTTCAAAAAATAGATAGTGTTTGTAATTTATTACGTTGCTAATGAAATGAAAATTAAGTTTAAGTTACTGAACAAATCATAAAGATGACAACTCCCAACTTGTGAAATAACCAAGAAAAACAATCAAAATTTAATAGCTATGAAGTGAAATAGTTGGTAAAGCTTGGTTTTTAACAAGTGTGATAGTTTTGAATTACTTTATCAAAAGTATAAAACCGGCCTATACAGTGAAAAAAATAAACTCGCTAGTGATAAGTATTCAATTTCATTCGTCACCTACGATCAATATAAATAAATAGTCGTTCATCATTGTTTTATTCAGTGAGCTCCGAACAAAACAATTACTTATTGATTAAATTCATAGCCGGTCTGATTATTTTTATTGCAAATTGTAAGGTGAACAGAAGTCGAGAATACTCTTAATGCCACTTGACAAAGTCCTGTTTTTACTCAAATGCTTTACACACAATGACATATTGGGCAACTTCCTGCTTACTGTTAATCAAAATAGTACATCTCTGTTTGAATCTTAAAAGTTAATCAACAATTGCAGGGCATCTAGTCGAAAGTAGTGTTAGCGCTGTCTTTATACGTTTTCCCCCAGCAGTTTATTAAGCTGTACCGACATTTTTATGACTTGAACAAGATCAGAGTATTAGGTAATCACTCAAGTAAAAGCCCTATGAAAACTGTACATACAAAACAAAAAATAGATGATTTACATGTTTCACTTGATAAATGAATATGCAATAGTATTGCAACTGTAAGACTTTGTTATTCAATTTGTGAGAAGCAGGCGTGGAAAATAGAGCCAATTAAAGACTAATACGAAACGGATAACTAGATCACAGTAAAACTACAGCTTAAGTAGCAAAGTATTGTTCAGTGGTAACCCAACAACTGAAGTAGTGACAAAATGTAGCTTTAAAACACACAACTTACTTAGTAGTTCTCACTGTTAGTTGCTGAATGTTTTAGCAATACCAGATGCATGTTTGTGCTATATTAATAGTGCTTTATATACAACATTAACACCATCAAATTAAAGCACACCCTGATATATAACACATACCATTGCTGTTTGCGCTCACAGAAATGTGTCAGTGTTTTCACTACTTTCAGAGCCAAAACTCCAGTTACATTTCTCCAATACTGATTTAACACACTTGATTGCAGTGAGTCGAGAGTAGTAATGATGCTGCAGCTGAATTAGCTTTTTGTTTGACTGAATCAGGTAACCAAGCTCGCACTAGTACAACAAAAGCTTGTATATAGTTACAGGGTTTCCAACAAACAGAGTCTGTTATGCATTGAACTACCTAACTACAATGTAATCAATAAATCTTTTGTAGCCTATACAAACGTTTCATTACAAAAGACATTGATGCAGTCAGCTGCAGGTTCAACCATAGTCATGGCACAGTGGAAGTTTTCCCCAGGCTTTATATGATCACGTTAAGGATATGAGGCTTTATTTAATGCCACATCAAACCATTTGGCAAAAAAAAATGATGTTTCGGTATTTTGAAAATCTTTTCAATTTAACATAAAAAAATCAAAAGCGCAAAATCAATAGCTGAAAAAAGTAGTGAATGATTGTATAATCTTCAGTCTTCCATCACATGTGTTCTAGACCTTTTTGTTGATTTGATTAGAAGGCAAAAATAAAAGCCGTAGTTATTTCTAATATTGTTTTGTTGTTTGCAAGCAAATTCTATTAGTTTCATCTAGCAATGGTTTACTGGGGCTCATGTGTCTTCAGTAATTCATACAAAGCAAAGCTGCATACAATAGCGTGGCTGATATAGCCTTTTATGTTGAACCTTTTAAAGAATCAAACGCAAGCACAATAGGCTGGCTCATATTCTATAGAGTTCTAAACCACACTATAGCTTATTATAGCTATTCTCATTCATCAGTAAAACAAATATTATTGTAAAATGCAACCATTCCAAAGAAAGCAATTGATCCTGTAATTTTATGTATGAACTGCAACAATGTCTGGACACTGAATCAATCTAAATGTGAGACTTGACTTAATCTTTTGTTTGCTGATTATTTTTTAAAGTTTCATATTCATTCAAGCTGCAAAGAACCTGTTACTGGTGCATCCAATCTTTATTAAGAAAATTTGTGAATACTATTTGGTTATTTCCAATATCAATTAGGCCAGCCTTGAAGGGAGTTGAGCAAAACTACTGTATGGAGTTCCCTGCCCGTCTCAAATGCCCCTTTTTTATCAGAATGAGTCTCTTAAACATTCTTTGCACACCAAAAAGAGACCCTTGAAACAGGCAGAGTAAGTAGATGGCCATGCAGGAATGTCCGCTGTCTTGGCATGTGCAGTGAATATAGGGTGGGAATGCTGGGTCTGCCTTGTTTACATGGTGTAGAGTCAGGGCAGCAAAATTGATTATGATGAGAGCATGGTATCTCACTGCTGCCACCAGTGAATTGGATTCTCGGGGTCTCTCAACCCATTAGGTTATACTGACACCCGCTAAGCTTTCATTTGCTGGCACAGTCAAGTCTGTCGCTACTGGTGGTCTTCTACCACCAGTTTCTTCTCCCCACAAGGCAACCTTGTTTGAATCCAATCACATTGATGACGTCAAATCTACAGTGAATGAGTGAACTCTGCTCCACAGCTAGAAAACAAGCCCTAGACTCAGGTCCATTAATCGGAGCTTTAGATTAAAATGCGTATATTTTTTTCTAAAAATGTTGGTGGTGGTATATCGCTAGCAAAACAAACAGCACAAGTAGAGATCCAATACATTGCAAGAAATGAAGGCATAAATGCAGCCTGTTATAGGTTGGAGCACAGGACCTAGTTGGCCTTAAGACACACACCCAATGACACAAAAGTACTATAAAATAGAACCAATAAACATACAGATCATGAATACTAACTAATAGAATGGCATGCAGTAAGTTAAATAGACTTGGTGCCAAGAAATAGCATGCAGAGTAATAGGCAGATTGGTGAATCCTGAGTATTGTAGTGGTTTTTGGGGGCTGAAACCCACTAGCTGAGGTCGGTAGCTTGCTGCCACCAGTTGTATTATTTCACCTGCTACAACAGCAGGGTCGGTATGCCACCGAGATAGAGTCTCAACTCTACAACCGAAACAGAGCCCTCGGCTCAAACGCATTACTACAGTGCTATCGAGTAATAAGCCATTTATTCATCCAGAATAAATACGAGTCTAGTCAAAAGGTACAAACACTACAATGCACTGCTACTAACCAAAGAATAATGGTAAGTGTTCCGCCTTTTATAGGTATCTCACAGGAAGTGACAGGAAGTGATCTTTGTCACCACCAATCACAAGATAATAATACTTGATTAACCAATACAAAAGCTTATAATAATAAACAACGAATCACAAGACTAAGATAGATATGGTCCCATTAAATGTAGGAGGGATTATAAGGCAATTGTCCAATCAACGGCTTATCCACTTCCTGTCCCGCCTTTGCAGCCTTTGTATCTGCTCCTCCTCTGGTTTAAGGGTAATTAAGTCCTGGATCCATCCTCCTGAGGCTTTTAGGATAGTTTATGGTCCTCAGGCTGTGATGATTCACTTCCTGCCGACTCGGTGAGGTCGGTATAGTCCTATACAGGGTCGGTATGGTCCTATACAGGGTCGGTATAGTCCTACCATGCAGGTTCGGTCAGTTCGGTACTGACCGATATGATTGCTTCTGAGCCTAGTCATTAGTAGGCTTGATTATGATAAGGTGCGCAGGAGTGTATGCTATGAAAATCCACAACAGTATTTGTACTTTCTGTGGTAGGTTCTTTGTTTTTCTTTGCCAGGGGTCTAGGTAATTTAATATATATAGGCAGCTAGAAGGTAAATACGGGTCTCTGCAACTACTGAGGCTATGTCCATCTTTCAGGCTATGTCAGCCAGCTTGATGCTCACCTGGAACACACTACTACCCAACAA